>NSJW01000636.1:297500-579401 GCA_019955255.1 Castanospermum australe | reverse complement strand
ATTAACAGAATGCCATCTCGAGCCTTAAATTTCAAACACCATAAATGTTTTCAAAAGGGATTTCCCAAAATCTCGGCTGGCGACTGACATTCCATTAAAGATATTTGGTTGTACTGCATTTGTTCATAATCACAACAGTAATCATGGAAACTTGAACCAAGAGCTAGGAAATGTGTTTTTGTTGGTTACTCACCGACTCAAAAAGGGTAAAAGTGTTTTGATCCAATTTCAAAAAAAATTTTTTTATTACTATGGATGTAATCTTTTTTTGAAACACAAATATATTTTGGACTTCATCTTCGGGGGGAGACTGAGAAAGAGATGAAGAATTTAAAAGTACTTTTCAGATTGAGCTTCCAATTTTGGATTCTATTCCAACTCAGTCAGTGATTCTTAATGATCAATGATGTTGAAAAATCAATCTTAGAACCTGTAATAATTACATATTTGGAAAAAAACACTTCTGAAGTAGAAAACTTGGATAATGTTCCTCAAATGCCATTACAAGACAGATTTGAAACAAAAACAAAGAGATGTGTGAGAAACCAGTGAAAAAGAAGAAGAGCTATGTGTCTTCACAAGGAAGAAATATTTTTCCAGAAAAAGAAGGCCTCTCGCTGAAACAATGCCAAAAATCCAATCCAGAAAAAGAACTGAACTCCATCAAGTCTTTAGGTAAAATTTCTGCTACTTCTAATATTCTGATCTGAGTCCAAAATTTGAATCCTGATCTTCCACCCATAGGAAAGGTGTCCGAACTTGTACTAGCCATCCTATTTCCAAATATACATCAATGAAAAATTGTCACCCTCATTTCATTCCTTCACCTCACATCTATCTAGTGTGGAAATTCCAAAAACATATAGGATGCCTTAAATGTTCCAGAGTGGAAGGAAGCTGTCCTTGAAGAGATGAAGGGCCCTAGACAAGAATAAGACTTGGGATATAGTTGACTTGCCCAAAGGAAAAAGAACTTGTGGGATGCCCAAATGAGTGTTTACAGTTAAGTATAATTCAGATCGGACCTTAGAAAGATATAAAGCGCGACTGGTAGCAAAAGGGTTTACTCAAACATATGGCATATATTATTTTGAAACATTTGCTCCCCTGGCCAAGCTCAATACTGTAAGAGTTCTTTTATTAGTAGCTGCAAACTTAGATTGGCTATTACAACAATTAGATGTCAAGAATGCTTTCTTAAATGAAGACGTAGAAGAAGAAGTGTACATGGAATCTCCACCTGGCTTTGATAAGAGGTATGGTTCCAAGGTATGCAAACTGAAAAAATCCTTGTATGGACTCAAACAATCAATAGAACATGGTTTGATAAATTTACTCTATCTATAAAGAAACAAGGATATTCTCAAGGGCAAACTGATCATACTCTGTTTATGAAGTTCTCACCTATAATAAGAGTGCTGTCTTGATAGTTTTGTAGATGACATTATACTTACAGGAGATGATGATGAGATGGAGAGATTGAAGAAATGCTTAGCATCAAAATTTGAAAACAAAGATTGGGACCTCTGAGATATTTCCTTGGCATGGAGGTGGCTCGAACAAAGAAGGGAATTGTGGTCTCACAAAGGAAATATATACTTGACCTGATGAAGGAGACAGGGATAAGTGGCTGCAGACCTGCTGAGACACCAATGGAGGCAAATCAAAAACTTGGAGATGGTGAAAAGAAGGTTTCGATTGACACTACAAGGTACCAAAAATTAGTTGGTAAAGCTGATTTATCTTTCTCACGCCCGACCAGACATAGCATTTGCAGTTAGTGTGGTCAATCAATTCATGCATTCTCCTTATGAGCGACAGACATAACATTTGCAGTTAGTGTGGTCAGTCAGTTCATGCATTCTCCTTATGAGAAACACCTTGAAGCTGTCCACCGAATCTTGGGTATTTGAAAAGTACTCAGGGAAAGGTTAATTCTTCAAGAAAAATGAACAAAGAGGGATTGAAGTCTATACTGATGTTGACTGGGCAGGATCGTAACTGATAGGAAATCAACCTCTGGTTATTGTCCTTATGTTTAGGGTAATCTTGTTGCTTGGAGAAGCAAAAAACAGAATGTAGTAGCAAGAAGTAGTGCAGAGAGAGTTCTGAGCAATGGCACATGGAATTTGTGGAGTACTCTGGCTGAAACGAGTTATGGAGGAAATAAAAAGGCAGTGAAGGACCTATGAAGCTATATTTGTGATAAAAAGCTGCAATCAGCATTGCTCATAATCCAGCACAGCATGACCGACTAAGCATGTAGAAGACAATATTTCATAAAGGAAAAGTTAGAAGCAGGAGTCATCTGCATGCCTTTCGTTCCTATAGCTCAACAAACTGCTGCCATCTCTAAAGGACTCTCAAGACACACTTTGAATTTTTGATTAGCAAGTAGGGCATGATTGATATCTATGCACCACTTGAGGGGGAGTGATGAAAGTTAAAGGTTATTTAGTTAGGATTCGGATAAGTTTGTTCTGTTTTGTTATCTATTTTTATTTAGTTAGGATTAGATAAGTTTGTTATCTATTTTTTCTGTTTTCCTTAATAATCTAAGGAGTTGAGATATTTTGAAGAATTTATCTCCTCTCTCTCTTCTCTGTCTATATATTTGTAATCCTTTTTCTGCTGAAATATATTAAAAAACACTACACTCTTCTCCCTACTTTCTATAAGCAACCAGGTTATGAGTCAGATATGGTAAAAAAATAAGCCAGTATTTCAAGATATACAGGATAAAAACAAAAAGCTCATTGAAATAGATTATCTCAAAAGCAGAACTGACTATTATAAGTAACTTACAAGATTTCTTCTTTCGAGAAGAGGACGCAATTAAGTTGGTGGCTTTCTTTTGGATCGCTTGTTCATTTTCAGAGACCTTCCTCTGTGCTCTTGAAACTGTAGGACTACCACAATCTTGAGTAGTATTTCGTCTGGAGGTTTTTTTCTTGGTTTGCATGTCCACTTAGAGAGAATGTCCTAAGACCTAGTTGACTTCAGCGGGAGAAATCAAAGTAACAAATACAGTTCCTGAACAAGTATCCTGCTTCCAATCTAGTATGCATTCAGGACAGATGATCAAGGACCATTGCTAATTAGAGATAACTTAGCTAGAACTAAGAAGCCAACCTTTTAGAATAATATCTGAAATTCAAAGTAATAAATGGGCACTATGGCAGGCTCCACAGCTGCAGGAATAACTAAATTGGGACTCAGTAAATTAAGCAAGTATGATACTTACACAATTCAAGAAGACCTTTTGCGTGATGTTCTTGGCCTTAATTCAAAGACCAGGTGGCAAGTTAATAACTTTAGACTTTAGTGGTTTAAAATTTTAAGATCTAATCACAACTAGTTCAGTAAAATACAAGATACCATAATTAATACCATTAATATCAATAATAATAAGACCGCCAAAAATCAATCTTGACAAGAACCATTCAAATTAAGTTTAGGGTTGCTTTCTTCAAAGGATGACAGGATGAGTCTACAATGACACAGGTTGCATGGATGTCACAAGTTGTTGGCAAAATCTAGTATTCTACACCATTGAAATAACAATTATCATTTAATAGTTGTCTTGATTTATTATTTCAGTGGTGCAGATAGCAAGAATTTGTGGCATGCATACAACTTGTCTCATTGTATATTGATCATTATATAACTTAGTCAAGTGTGGACAAAAGATTAATAAAAACCAAGGTCAAACTCAATTTGTTCCAAAGCAACCAAACAGAATTCCAAAAGCTATTGATACATCATTACATTATGCAAATTCTTATCAAAGTATTCACGCCATCACATTTGAAAAATTATTACCGGATCACCAGAATTCTATACCCTTAAATGAGTTTCTCAAAATTAACAAGCTGAGACTGGCAAAATCCCAAAGTGCACCAAATCAATCATCCCAGATCGATGTAAGAGCATCAAACGCCGCATCAGCACTCAAAATTTGAGCACCAAACAGAACAAGGGACAAATAAAACCAAACATTCACACTGGAAATCACATAGAAACCCTAAGAAAAAAAAAGGACATCCACAATATACAAGCATAAGCTAAAAGAACAAGCTTGAACTCAAATCATACATACCTGAGATGAGAAATCAAAAGCGAGAAGCTCTCACTCACAGCAAGAATCGCACTGGCTTTTCTTTAAACCATAAAGAAAACTAAAAGAAACAAGAAACAAGTAAATCACTACGGAAACAGCTCAGACAAAATAAGCTGCAGGAACTGAAGCCCTAGATTTGTATGTGCTAGTTGAAGGAGAAGCTATATTCCTTCCGAGTGTTTGGATGTTTTCCCTCCAACGAGAAAGTGAGAGGGAAAACGATGAAGATGGAAAATTATTTTTGTCAGAACAAAGGGGTGAATCAATAAATATTAATAATGCACGCTGAATTTTATTGAATTAGAAAAAATACTTACATAATTGAAATTGAAACGTACTCGCGAAGTTTTCTGTAGAGTCGTACGCGCTCACGTAGATGGGCACGTGTCATAATCGCTGTTGTTTTGGCCGTTACAAGAGAGTGAGCCTCACTCGCTCACGGCTCACAATCTTTCTCCTAATTGTTCTTGATTTTAAATTTCAAATCCCGATACAATTCTTCCTCTTATTACTCAACTTTTCTTATATTTAGTTTTAAAAATAAAATATATTTTTAATTTTAAAAAATATATTATTTATTAATTTTAAATAAAAAATTAATTTTATTAATTTATTTTTTAAAATTTAAATTTATAATAATAATTTAATTCTTAAAAAAATTAAATTAATAAAATTAAAAATAATAAAATAATAAAATTTATAAAAACTTAAAATATAAAAGATTAAATTGATAAAATTAATTTTTAAATAATAAAATTAATAAATAATTTATTTTTAAAATATTAAAAATAAGTTTTATTTTATTTTTAATGTTCCTTCATTTTCTGAATTTTCTGATAAGGGCCTCAATTTTGTGATATTGCCAAAGTGGAGCTTAAAAGCAAAGTTTTGTTCCTTTGAAAGGTGCTCAAATGAGTCATTGCACGAACTCTAGTATCTTTTACTAATTATCCAAATATTTGAATTTTAAGTTTGAACTTGAAATTATAATGCAAAATATAATATATTATTTTCTTAAGTAGGCTTCAATGTGTCTTGATTTCTTATATTTATTAAGCGAGTGTCAATTAATATTTTATTATTTTACTATGTTAGGAGAGTTAAATGAAAGTTAGATAATTTAATTAAATGAAATGTAGTATAAATTTTAGGTAAAAATTTTATATATTAGTTTTATACGAAAAATAGCTTTCCATATCCACCTGTTTCCTCTTTATCCCCTGCCAAATTTTGTGAACTCGATCACTAAAAACAAATTTTTGAACTAGCTTACGCGGATAAAAAAAGAAAGGATTGTGCAAATTGGGATACTCAAAAAATGAAATCAAGTATACATGGGGGTTCATCCTCCCTCAATGCTCCTCTCTCTATTTTTCCTTCTCCTCCTCCTTCTATCTTACTAAGGGAGTTCATCCTTAGGTCTTACTTAATTTGTTAAATCATAATATGCAACCCATTTACTTGATTTGGGTTTTTTTAACTACTTTGCACAGGTAGCGAGTTGTGGCGTTGATGGTTTAGTTCGTCAAATTATGTTTTTTTTTTTGTTATTGGTGGTGAGTTTGTCTTTTTTATTATTTTTTTAATTTTTAAGTGAGTTTACCTATTTAATTTATTATTTTATTATTATTTAATTTAATTTTAATTATATTAACTCATCAATTCATCATTTTTTTTATTTTAAATGAGTTGACCTATTAACCAATTATAAAAATAAAGTAAGTTGACTTTTTTAATTCACAAAGTAAAAATAGATCAACTAATTCCGTTTCATTTTTCCTAACCCGTGACAGGTCAGGTCGGGTCAATTTGACTCGTTTGCTACCTCTAATTCCATCTAGTTATAGAACCTCCCTTGAATCCAAAAAGAAAATATCTGGGCCTTAGTTCAGGCCCACCTAAAGGCACTTTAAGCCTCTTGCACAACAAAGAGAATGGAGCCGAGCACTACTGCAATCAGCACAGTATAGTGTATACACACAATTGGGTAATAATTCTCGGATAATTATTCTATGCTATTGTTGGATAATAGGAAAGTGACAGAGAGAAAGAGATAGATGTCATTATTTTTAAAAATACAATCCGACCCAATCCATATTTAAATTGGAAACAAGAAAGATTAATTCATTGGGTTAAAATGGATTGAATTGGTCGAATTATTCATGCCTAATAAAAATATAAATAATTTTAAATATAATTAATAAATTTTATATAAAACTTACTTTTATCTTTTTCTAATAAAATAATCTTAGAGAATTCAGATCCATAATCCTCCTTCAAGCCTAGCTTGGAGTCTTCCAATTTAGATTGTTATAGTTGTTCACTTGTTCCTTTCCCACTCCATGATGTAGCTTTTTTCGAATTTCTTTTCTGAAAAAATTCTTAAAATATAGCGTTTAAGATGTTTTTTTTATAAAATACTATTGATTATTTGACACATTAGTATATGAATTATTATTGTCTCTTACTATAATAATTTTTTAATACTAATCAATCTATCTATTATATAAATTAAAAGTTATTCTACTACAATAAAATTTAACACTTGTCACTTTTTCCTAATTTTGATATTATTTTTTGTATATTCTTGTTTTTAATTTGTTAATATTATTTTTTATACAACTACCTCTTTAATTGCTTTTAATCTTAATTCTTGTCTTCTCTAACTTTTCATTTCTCTTTATATATTTTTCTTTTTTTGACTTTTCATCTCTTATACTTTTTCTTCAACTTATTTTATCTAAAAAGTAGTAAAGTTAGAGTGTCCAAAAATTAGTTAAACTAATAGTAGTTGATATTCAAACTTGCCTAACCATACATTCAAATTGAAAATAAGTGTTCATCATGTGATAACCTAGAAAGATAGATCAATCAAATGGATTATACAATTAAACCAAATTAATTCTGTTTAAATTGAAAATCGTTAGCATTAAGGTCTTCATTTCCCGAACTCTATTCCATCTTATTCAAAATTACTTTGTAAACTTTGAAGAAAACATTATACATTAATGATTTTTTTTTTCATACAACTTTATGTTGCTATCCCTAAGAGAAAGAGTAAAAATGATTAAAAATTATAATTTGTGACAAAAAATAAAATTCTCAAATATTACAATTAATATAGTATGTAAATAAAAATATCAGAATTTAACATAAGTAAATATGTTAAATTATGTTGAACTATTATACTCAGTATTTCAAGTATAATATCAATTGTATTATAGATTATTTATAATAATATTTATATTAAATACATAATTTTTAGTGAAGATTCTTAAATACAATAAGTAAAAATATATACACCAATGCAACACACATGTAAAGAGCTAGTTGTTAATATATAAATAGTAAAAAATAATGATGACCTATATAATTAACGTGGCATGTGATAAGTGATTTGTGTAAAATTATTATCTTTACACCATACATACTTAAAAGTCAATTTATTTTCTTTATCACAAAAGCAAGAGCTACTAGAATTTATGGCAGATAAAATAAAAATTTCCAAACACTTATTAAACTTTAACTTATTTTACTATAATTACTATAAACTTTTGAATACAGATTAAAGTTTCTAAACTTTTCAAAACTTATAAATAAACTTTTTCGTCCATTATCTAAACAAAAATCGTTCAATAGATAATTTGTATGTATTTATTAACGCATAAAATTGTCTCTTATATTTAAAAAAAGTAAAAAAACTTTTGTGCATATATGGGATTATATATACTGGTAATTGAAAATAAGTTAAAAAAAGGCATTTAATATGCTGATATATTAATATGAGTATGTTAGACACATAAAAATTTTGAACATTGTAGTGTGATAAAGTATTACAAAGTCTTTTTGGTGGCTATTTAATTTCGGGGTCAAATTTTACTTAGAACATTTTACATGTAGTTTAACCTATTTTTCCCTTCCTCACAAGAAGTATCAACCTCTTGTGTACTAAACACTTCGAAGTTTGAACGTTTTATACTAGATGTGTGCATATGTATTATTGGATTTAACTTTGATATATTTTTAGTGTAAAAGTTATACTATTATCTAATTATGTATTGTCATATTGTTAAATAAGTTTAGTTATTTTTTCTTTATTTGAATACTGATTCCGCATTATAAAATTATTCTTATTTGATAATTTAAATGATAAGTCATTAATGAGTTGTGAACCAATTTCATTTTCAGATGTTCTTACTATTTAGAGTATAATACATCTAATAGCATACATTTCCCTTAAAAACTAATTAATAATTAGTAAATAACCTATGCCATCATTTTTTAAGAAGTGATGTTTTATGATAAAAATAATTTAAATAAATAGATTAGAAAAACAGATATGGATAAAAAAGTTGTGAGCCAATTTCATTTCCAGATGTTTTCATATATTTTGAGGATAATACATCTAATAGCAGAAATTTCCGTTAAAAACTAATTAACAATTCGTAAGTAACCTGTGCCATTATCTTTTTTTAGATGTGATTTTTTATAATAAAAATAATTTTAAATAAAGAGATTAAAAAAAGAGATATAAATAAAAAAATTGAGATTAAAATAAAGAGAAGGAAATATTTTTTTAAAAAAAATACATGTAACATAACTCACTTTCAAGAAAGATAACTCATGAAATACAGGGGTGGATATAGATTTAAATTTTATATCATATATGCTGTTTCAATTGACTTATATTATTTTAGGAGTTAGTTTAATATCCCTTTAAATTAAAGATAAAAAAATTCAGAAAATTGTTCCTAGTACAACTTTTCTAATAAAGTTTATCTTTAAATTTTTTACTCTATTTTTAAAAGGACATAAAACTGACATTAAGAATGTATAATATATAAAAAATGAAACACTTAAATGAAAAGGTTTCATGAACTTTCACAGTAACTTATTCTTCATATTCTCTAATGAAAAATGAGTAACTTATTCTTCATACAAATTACATTTAATTCATGTACTTTATTCTTATGTATGAATGTTATTTTTATTGATTTTTATAATAAAAATATTTGTACACCATCAATTTTTTTTATTTAGTTATGTTTGGATAAAAGATTAAGAAAAAAAAAAAACTTATTCTTGGCCTTTTGGCTATCAAGGCATTGAGTTGATCCATATCTTCTACTTACAAAAAAGAGAGAAATATCGGATACATGAACTAATCTTTTTTTTTTTATCTTTGATCAAGGCATTTTCATAAGTATTACTACGAGACTAATTATATATGAACTCTAAATGCACTCTAAGGAATTTATAACTTGATCTCAAATAATAGAGAAATTATTAACATCTTATTAGGACTCTAACTTGTTTACCACATAACTACACTTTTATAGGCTATCTAAAACATCATCTGTAAATAAAAGGATAATGTATAATCTTTTGTAATTTCGCATATAAAATGATCAATTAATGGTGCATGGACACGCCTGAAAGAAGATGATAACTTTAGATGATGCTACGTGGGGACCTCAATTCAATAAGACAATAGATTTGTGGAGCATTAACATGATAATTGGAAGTATGAGTATGTATGTACTTCAAAAGGATAAAGGGATTTGCCTTTTATGTTGTAGGAGACTAAGAAAAAAGAACACTGATTTGGATTAAAAAGCCAAAACTTTGGGACATGCCTTAAAATATCCTTACCATACTTTGTGAGTTTAAAGAACCTGGTTTTATCAAAACAGCATATGGTATAATCATGTTGTCAATCTTAAAATAAATTGCACGCCACTTAAAAGAATCTGATGACTTGTAAAATGCATATCATGGTGATTTTAAAAAATTTCCACTAACTCGGAGACACTAGTGTATGTTTAGTATGATAAAAAAAATGATAAAATAAAATGAAACATACAAAATCTCTAAAGATCAAAATATAAAAAATATTATATTATCATTTTATTTCTTTTTTTTTCCTCTTATCAAACATGCGCAAAGAAGTAAAATGGTTCAAAATCTATTCTCGTCAGTTCTTCCTAGTTAAGTTAGCTTGGCACGTAGAGATGATCTTATTAGGTTTAACTTCTAAAGAAATTGTTTCCAAAATTAGTAGAAAAAAATATTGTTCTCTTGGCTTGGATTACAAAAATAAAAAAAAAGAATATTTTCAATAACACATACCTATGTGAAATAATGAAAAATTTAAGGACATAAATGATATATCACATAAAATATTAAAAAAAACACTGCATATCAAATTTGGATTTAGTTCTTCAAAAGTGGGAGATTTATTTTAAAAGATAAAATAAAAAATATTAACCACTAAAATAAAAAAATTAAATAAGTGAATTTTAATAATTTTATAATTTATTATACATGTATATGTATATTATTATTATGATTTCAATAGTTAATTTTTTCATCAATTATTATAAATTTTAATTTTTTTTAAAATAAATTTCTCATTTTAAATAAGCTAAATCTAATTTGTCTTGACCAACTTATAGTTTCTTGAAATTATGCAAAACAAGGAGAAATCGCAACAAATTAGATATTAGGCATGCACTAGATTGAAGTCATGATCTCTTTAATTAGGCCAATTCATACCACCGGAAATAATAACTTACACGAAAGAAATTTCACGAGATCATATATGGTTCACGTTAGTAACTATATGTCAGATTTCTACCCAATGTGATTTCCGTACGTTCAAGAGAGAAATGATTTTATTTGAATTATATGGCACGCCATTCATAATGATTCGTAATAATTGATTTCAGGAGATAGAGTATTACTTTTCTTATCACTCACAAAATGATATTCTTAAAGTATATTTGAATTAATTTATTTTATATTTAAAATAATTTATAATTAAAATTTTTTAAAAAAATTAAAAAAATAATTCTTTTAAAAATTAAATTAAACTAAACATGTACTAAAGCCTCCACGTGTTTGTGTTTTATCTCTCCAAAGGCCAAACAAGAAGACTCTCCGCCTAAGCTGCAGTTGCCTCCATAGTCATTGGTCATTCACCTGTCCTTGTCATTTTGGCTCACCAACTCTCTGATTCCAGTTTTGCTTTCATTACACTAAACTAACATAATACTTCTGCAATGTACGAAAAACTTAAAAAAAATAAAATTAAAAAATAAAGATATATTTTTTAAAACTATAATATAATATTTAACTAAAAACATCACTTATAATAATTTTAAAAAAGACGTTTAACAAATTATTATCTTTTTTAATTTTACATAATTTAAAATTATATATTCTTTACTTATTTGAAACTTATTTTAATATTTGTTAGTATTTTTAATATTTAATATTTTTATTTAAAAAAGTTTAATAATAATTATTGATTAATTCATACCGGTTAAAAAAGAATTAAAATTTTAAATTTAAGTCATAATAAATTAAAAAGTAAGAGAAAAATATTATTAAATAAAATAAATAAATAAAATAATAATAAAAAAAAGAAAAAAAAGAATAATTCCAAAAGATTTGACTCATGAATTTTTTCTTTTTAAAATTTAAAATCATGACCTATCAACTACCACAATAAATACGTTACAATATTCAAGATCCATATTCCACATAAGCATTTTTATTGGAGCCAAATGTCAAAATAAAAATGTCAAATGACTTTGTCAAAATGACACATGATAGAGTCAAACCACTTAATTTCTTTTTATATATAGAATAGATTTCAGAGTAATCACCTGGAGGCTTTTGGATAATGTTAATGTGATCATCCTAATCCCACGAAACCTAAGTGACTGTTTGGTATGAAGATAAAAATGAGATGAAAATTTCATAGATGAATTTTGTATATAAAATTGTGTACAAAATCTATCTATTAAAGCTCCACATCGCCTGCTTCAATCTCCGAAGTGCGGTTCATATATCTGTTGAGTAATTTCACTTAACACCAATTAGTTTTAAGTTAGAATTTAATATGGTATCAGAGTCACAATCTATTCGTGTTGTCAGGGTGTGGTTCATATATCTATTAAGTAATTTCACTTTACACCAATAGGTTTTGGCTGGAATCTAATAGTATCCATGAATTATTTATCTCTATTTTTACTCTATACCAAACTCATCCTAAAAGGGATCCAAATACAAGCACAAGGATATTTATCCATACTTTTTCAAGAGTTTTACCCTTGAGCTCCCCTTAGTTATTTCTCCAATCTTGAGGTTTTTTGTGTGAGGTAAAAATTCACATCAATATTTATGTACATAATATAAAATCTAACATTTTACTTAATTAATAATTGTTTCGAATTAAATCCAAGGTAGAGAATCGTACCTAAGAATTGAGCCGAGATATATGATGATCTGCACCGAGATGCTTGAATAAGAGAAGGGAGGTACATCAAAAGACACTCCAACGATCAAGTTAGAAGAGTGCTTAATAGGCTTTTATGTTTAAAATTGAGTGATTATATTTGAAGAGTGTGCCCCCTTTATATAGATAAGAATTTGTGATGATACTCTAACTGAATAGGATTAAGATTTCTTAATGATATAATAAACCTTATCATTTAGAACTAATGTGAATATTAAGCCTATCACTTTAGGGCTTTATCCTATCACTTTAGCATTGAACAATAATATATATATATATATATATATATATATATATATATATATATATATATATATAGAGAGAGAGAGAGAGAGAGAGAGAGAGAGAGATAAAACTTCATATACATTTTTTTGTTGTAATTATTAAATAATTTTGATGTAAACGTGGTCAATAACGCAAGAAGTATCCAAAAGAAGGAACCAGAGAATTAGGATACTTAAATATATTGTCTTACTTCTAAAACATCTGAAAAAAAAAAGTAATGATCGATTTTACACCCGAGTTATTGATAAGCTTATAAAGCAAAAGCAAAACAAAAAAGAAAGCACCTTTTAACACGATGATTTTTTTTTGGGCACAAACACAATGATTTAAAACAGAAGTTATGACCATAGGAAAAAAATACAATAAAAAGATCTATAGAGAGACTGTAAGACTTGCTATCACAGTGCAAAAGAAAAGCAAAAGAGAAGTTAAAAAAAGAAAGGATAGTATATTCACAGAAATATTAGTTACTCTTTTTTTTTATGTAGAATTATTAGTTATCACTCGTTACTTATCAGCGTAGATATTTGCTTCATGGGTTTGAACCAAATTTTTATTCAGATATTTATTTATAGTTTTTTTTTTGTGTGAGTTGTATTGGTATTAAAATATCTTTATTTTCTAATAGAGGAATAATAGTATATATTCAAAAATAAGGAGAGTGAGAGTAGTTACTTGTCAAACAAATTCTTGCATGTTATTTCTAAATACTTGTACGGAAAAGTTGTTTGAGTTATGAATAAGAGACAGTTTTGAGAGATCCTACGTGTTTTTAAGAGAGGTAAACCCTAATAGAACTTGGTAGAGAAGTGGGGATAATTGTAAGTTAGTTATAGGATGGAGGAGATTCAGAATTTTCATAGACATTATCTTGAAATTTTATATCGATTTGGATTTATTCTTTTCTCATATGTAGATGTATATATGTGTGTTAGCTGAAACATGTCAAATATTGTGCATGATTTGATTTTCATTGGTAAAGTTACACTTTTATAGTGACTGAATTTTCTAACAAGTATTTATCAAAGTATGTTAAAAAAAGGGATTTATTTTCCACCAATATTAACACACACAAATATATATAGTTTCATAAGAAATTCATTGAAACATATTTAATTTGGGTCACTTAAACTAAAAAATTTATAAAAAAAAATAATCATGAGTAAGAGTGAGTCGTTGAACAGAAAATTACATTATTTCAGAAAAAAAATAGAAAAAGCCGTATTATTATTATTTTTTTTGTGGTACGGGTTTAAAGCTTAATGCATTTAGCAGTCACGTAACAAAGCATGATTAAAAATAGACAACTAAAGATAGTAAGAATCAGTAGTAGTTGCTTTGATTTGAGAAATAATTATATTAACAAGCTTATGTCATATTATATTATATATATAGTAAATTTGCCATCATAAAGGCTTAAGCTAAGGTTAGTGGTGGCACTTCGCCAGCAAAAACTCCTTGATTTCTTTCTTTGTTTTTTTGTCCCCGAAGACTCTTTTTCTTTTTTCCTTATCTATATATCATGTGGAAAACGATTTTCATGCAATCCCCCTTATAGATCTATAATTTACCCCTATACAAAATTTGTTTTGCCAATCCATAATCGTGGCAATATTTTATCATGGTATAAAGATAATTGCCTTCACGTGAGAATATTGAATAATTCAGAATTTTGGGCCACATCTCAAGTGTAACAAATTATTTGAAATTTTCATTTTTTTAATAAATTGTACATGCAGGTAATTAAGTCTATGGTTTTGTTTTCTACATACTGATGTTTTTTTCGTTACATTAAAATTTAAAGTAGGGATAGACTCTCATCATTTTAAAACTAAAGTAAATCATCAATCTTAATGAGGATTTATAATAGAATGATAAATATATCACCTATTCAAATAGAAGAACTCAAATCATGCAATTATCATAAGAAAAATATCTATCAAGTGATGTTTAACCCAGTGGCCCATGAAACAAAATGCCCAAAAATGAGGGAAAAAAAACACTATTTTTGTTAAAGGAGGAGATCATATACATATCAAAGCAACTTAATTAAATCCAATAATTTGCATTTTATAATTTCAAAGAGACATTATCTCTTCATAGCTCACTAGCTAGTTCAGTCTCTCTTCTTAGCTACATTTCATATACTTTCTCGTACTCAACTTGCACTACTTGATAGTTATTTTAATACTAAAATTCAGCTTGCTACACTCTTAAAAATATGATGAAAAATTCACGAGTATTTTACATAATTTTTTATATAAAACTCATTTTTAAGTTTTTCACTCACAATTTCACTCATAATTTTAAGGGATACCAACATCAAAATCCTTAATAGACATATGAACTTAAAGAGAAATTATTAAGTAGACATGTATTTACATAATCATTCAAATCAACATTTTACATGTGTAAAGTTTTATACGACAGGTTATAAATATATTTCTCTTCTTTAAAGATTATAAATACACATGTCGAATGTTGATTTGATTGATAATGTAAACACATACCTATTCAAAAATTTCTCAAACTCAAGAGCTAACAGCATGATATCTACGAGCCACTTGACATCGCAGAGGCGTTTTCATTTCGAGAGAGAGCCTGAGGCACTCCGAGAGATCCACAGGCTGTGCAGGAAGCCATATGAAGTGGTGGAGAAGCTGTGCAAGCCAGAGATGAACCATGGCTAAGCCCAGTGTTCTTCCCGGGCACACCCTACGTCCCGCACCAAACGGTGCGAGCCTCAGGTCCGACCCCAAGATAGACACGTCTTCCTCCATGAACCGTTCAGGCTTGAAGGCCCATGGGTCCTCCCAAACAGACGAGTCGTGAGTTATGGCCCACATGTTAACCATTGCAGTTGTGCCAGCTGGCACTAGGACCTTGTCCACTTGGACGTCATGGACTGCGAGGCGGGCCCACGACAGCAATGGACCCGGCGGGTGCAAGCGAAGAACCTCCTTGACTATGGCCCGGAGGTAAGGTAGGTTGGGAATGTCCGAGTCTCGCACGTGACCGTCTCGGCCAATGCACGTGTCAATCTCTTGGCGGGCTTTCGCTTGTATGTCTTGGTGTAAAACCATCCTGGCCATGATCCATTCCAGGAGTATAGCAACTGTGTCTTTTCCTCGAAATATCGTTTCCTGCACAAAACAGCGAGAATAATTAAAAGCTGTTTCAACGCCCTCTAATTTGCACAAGAAAATCAAGAAACTAAGCCAAAAGAGAAAAAAAAAACATGATATTCTCTAGTATATACCATCATTTTTTTGGATCTTATAAAGAATGAAATATAACTACTGGTTTACTTCTTTAAAATACAACTACTGGGTTACGTGCAACATTAAAATAAGAGCGCGTAAATATCGAAACAAGGGTTAAGCTTGGGAATTTCTCTTCTATCTATCTCTCTGGCTGTATAATGAATTTAGGCATGTTAACTAGTCTTAAGGATGATAATCAAAATTATCTATTAGAAACTTTATTTTAATTCGTAATATATATATATATATATATATATAGGAATATATTTAAATGCAACGTGTGAAAAGGCCATGCTTTCACGGTATTATTTTCTCATTTTAAGTAGGTATTATTTAATATTTTATTTAATAATTAATATTTATAAAAATTAACGAGTAATGTTATAAATATAGAATATTTTTTTTTAAAAAAATTAATAAGATATATTATTTGTTAATTAAAGTATTTAAAATAAGTAATACTTAAAATAAATTTATGTCATCATATATATATATATATATATATATATATATATATATATATATATATATTATTTGAGAGAAAAATGAGAGACACTTACCCACAAAATAGCCACCATATCTGAATCACCCAACCTTTCCTCTTTGGGCAAGGACAGCAAAGTGCTAAGAAAATCACTTTGCCCAACGAAGTCTCCAGCTCTTTTTCTGTCTTCCACAATTTGACCCACTACGCTATTGACCCTAGCCGCCAATTTGTGACACCTTCTCTTCACCCCATGAAAGTCCAAAATCTTGAGAGGGAAATAATCTTCCAAGTTAAACTTGGAAATCAACTCGTACCCTTCCTTAACCATATTGCTCAACTCCTTCACCCTCTCTGAACTCAGAGAATTACTAGTAGTACCAAACACACTCTCCAAAATATTGCTCAGAGACCCTTCCTCCAATATACCTCGAACCTCCACCTCCCCTTTCTCCTCCATCTCCTTCCACGTTCTCACCACCATTTCATCCGCCACGCGTCGCCGGAGGACCTCCAAGCCCGAAATCCTCCTCGGCGAGAACACGTGGAACGTCGCGATCCGACGGATGTGGCGCCAATAGGCGCCGGAGGGAGCGAAGCCAATGGCGCGCTCGAACATGAGCGTGCGAGCCGATTCTTTGATAGGGCGATCGGAGAACGATGACCCGCAGAGAATTTCCCTGGCAGTCTCTGGGTGGCTGCTGATGACAACGGGAGTGGCTCCTAGGCTCAATGCCATGAGCCTCTTCGCGTTTAACGAAGCGGCCATGGCAGCGAGCTTTGTGTGGGCCAGAGAACCCATTTGGGGCAAAATCCCCAGAATTGGCCACCCCATAGGACCGGAGAGTTTTCTGTGCTCTTGGCAATGGTAGCTGTGATAGTGCCTCCATGCAAAGCCTCCGGGGACAAACCAAAAGTTTAGGGAAACGGCGAAGAGGGCTAGGGACGTGGAGAGAAGGAGAGTAGCGAGTGGGCAAGAGCAAGAAGAGATCAGGGTGGTTTGCGACGTTGCTCCAAGGCAAAGAAGTGTTAGGGTTAGGAAAGAGAGTAGTGATGCTGCCGTGGGTTTCATATTTGGGAGAATTTTCATTTAAAATAAGTGAACGGTGGGGGAGAAAGGGAAGAAGATGATGATAGTGAATAGCTGATGATGGAATATATTGTCTAGGAGATGGACGTCTGTCATGGGCTACAGCATGTGGGGATCAATGGGTATATATAGGGGTTTGGAAAGTGGCGAAGAGCTTTGCTTGGATTGAGAAAGAAGATGGGAGGAAAGAAAATGAAAAAAAGAGAAAATGAAGAGAAAAATATATTATTTTTTTTATTATTTGGATGAAGAGAAAATAGAGAGAAAAAATAAGAAATAAAATTTTTTTTATTTAGTTGTGTAAAAAAGTAAGATGAAAGAAAATATATTCACATAAAATGATAAATATATTTTTATTCTAATAAAATAAAATGTAAGTGTAATGTTTTTTTTATGTTACATATTTAATATATTTTTTATAAATTAAATGAAATAACTAAATTTTAAATTAAATAATAATATAAAAATAATAATTTTTACGCAAAAATTATTGTTCCACAAGATGTCTTTGATGAAAGAAAAAAAAATAAAAGAAGGAATAAAATTGGAACTCTATTTGTTTATTTATGTACAGGCGGGTTTTCTTATCTTTTTTGGAGAGAAATTTTTTTTGTGAGATCCACCATAAATTTTTTACTTTCTCTTCACACTTCCCTCGTTTAACTAATTTAGGAAAAATTTTCTTCTTATCCCTTTTCTCCTCCCTCATTTTCTATCCTTTCCCTTTTCTCCTATTCCAAGCAGAGTGTAAGGGATCTCTGGTTAAGAAGGTGACCATGGTTAAGCACTTGCACGCTCAAAGGCGTAAGAGATTATGACGTATAAATATTCTAATTAAGAAGTTGCACTATAACATGCCACTTTATGTCAGAGTCAGATCAACCCCCTCCCTGTCTTTGTTTTTGTTTTTTTGGGGTCCTTTAAACGAAATCACGAGTCAACATTTGCTGCTGGAAGTCATGTATTGAAAGCTGCTAATTAATGATAATGATGCAACGTTGATTGGTTTTCTTCTTTTCGATAAATCTGGGAAAGTAAATATGATATAATCTGCCAGCCTGTTCTTATCAGGAGGAAACAGAGAAGCAAATAAGAGAGAGAGAGAGAGAGAGAGAGAGAGAGAGAGAGAGAGAGAGAGAGAGGTGATTAGTTGAAAGCAGCTAGCCCTTTTCAAATCTTGGATTCTTGATCCATCATGGATCAAACATGTGTGCTTGCTGCTTTCACTAAGAAGATCAGACATTGGCTTGAAGCAAAGACCCTACACTTAAATATCCCCGATATTGCTTATTCACAGTACAAGAATGCCCCTTTTGATATAATTAAAATAAGAATCTTATTATAATATGGGTTAATTTATAATATATAGGATTAGCTCGTTCTAGTTATAACTCATAATTAGTATTCGTTCTCGAACGTGTGGGGGTGGAAAGGCAAAAACACAGACTTGGTTGTTACTTGTTATTGTTAGGTGATCATCTTACCCCATCAAATTAACTAACAAGAGTTACTTTGTAAGCAAGGAAATGAATGTCATGAATGAATCATTTGATATTGTACCCATTTTACATGCGCAGAGCTAGAAGGGGCTTAGGTTATAGCCTCTGCTGGCTGTGCTGGTTGCTTTGGAGGCAGAATGTGCATATGTGATCTACTGGCTCTGAGTCTAAGATTTTCTGAGCCCCCGACATGGTTGTATAAAGTTTCCACTTGCCCGTGTTACCGCCAAAGCTATCAGTCAACCACATATACACGAGCCTTACATATATAGGTCGCATTCCTAATGCTATTCCACTGTATTTATTTATAATTATAAAAATATTATTCTTATTTAATTGGCTACCTGTAACCTAGCTACCATAAATAACACAGAAGGAAGAATAACAGGCACTTCTGTTTCATTTGTTTTCTACCTTACTCGTCCATAATTTTTATAGGATATGTTCGTAAAAAAAAAAAAGAAAAAAAGAGAACGAAAAAGAAGAAAAAAAGCTTTACAATTATATATCCAATCAAATATTTTAAACATCACTTCCTCTCCCTCTCTTTTTCTTTCATTTCTTCTGTTACTTTTCCCCACTAACATCCAAACATTCTAGTATTCGGCAGGTTCAATTCAACAATCATACATCTGAATGTTATTTATTTATTTATTTATTTTTTGAAGGTCAGCTTTAATCTGTACCACCCTGGACCCTTACGTGCAGGTTGAAGAGGTTGAAGAGAAAGCCCTCATGAGGAAAAAGAACAGTAGAGAGAGACAGTGAAAAGAATGCACTCAACAGTGTCCACAAATATATGTACAATATCCATGGAAATGCAGCAACTTTATCTTTAAATTATAGATTCTTCTTTTGAGCGCAAGCTTTTTGGGACACTTTGCTTTCCTTCTGCTTCTCTTTAGTTTATTAAAAGTCTATCCTTTACAACAATATGGCATAAGCCATACTTCTGAACGCCAGGTGTTACAGAAAATCTTACGGAACTCTATTTGCCAGCTCTCAAGTTTCAATAATGCAGCGTGCAAGCACATCCACAAGGTCATCATCACATTCACCCTTGGAATGAATAAAATGGTACATGTGTAATGTGAAAAAATTGTATTCACAGAGTAAAATATTTTTTAGTTATATTATTTAATAATAGTTATATTGATTTTATAAATTATTATTATTTTTAAAAATTTTAATTTAAGCATTTAAATAAATAACAATGATTTATAAAATTTATGTGATTATAGTTAAATAACACTGAATAAAAAAAATATTTTCTTAAATGCCTAATAATCTCTCGCGTGTTTCACCGTACCATGTGCTCTTTAATCCGTCACATTCATGTCAGTGGCCATTGGCCGCCTATCTCAAATATCTCCCTTCAAAAGTCTTGATATCTGGTATAAATGAAGATTAATTTTAAACTAATAAATAAATTTTTAACAAAATATTTTTTATACAAAATTATTGATTTTAATTAAACTTTTATCTTATTTATGTTTTACTTATAAAATTTTATATTTATTTTCTATTAAAATAAAGATAATAAAATTAATGCAAAAAATACTTTTCAAAATTTTAAAATAATAATAATAATAATTTAAATATGTACTTATTTTTTGTTTAAAATTTTTAATAATTTATCATTTAAAACTTACGTAATACTTGGTTATAGTTTAAATATTTGACTGATTAATTTTTTTTTTTTACAAGAATTCATTTAGTGATGTAAATATATCAAGTTCTACACAATCAATTTACATTCGTATAAATTTTTATATGCTTTCATCTCTAAATAACTTCTTACTAAAAATTGTTTTTACTAAGTTAAATAATAATAATAATAATAATAATAATAATTGTTATTGTTGTCTTTGTTGTTGTTGTTATTGTTATTATTTTTATTATTATATAAATATTTTATGCTAAATTTTATAAAATTTAAAAGTTAAATTAATTTTTTTAACTAAAAAGTTAAATTAATGATCAAATGATTCATATTTTAATTTCATTGTAAATTTTTCATTAATTTAAAGATATTTTAATAAAATAGAAAATAATACAGGATTAATATAAAATTTTAGAAAAATATGTATAAATAAAAAATTTTAATCTTTTTGGGTGCACCTAAAGTATTTTTACTCAAAAGGTGAAGGACCAATCTCCCAATCTAATAATGTTAGTATAATTTTATTTTAAAAAATTATTCTATTAAAATCAGGTATTAATATCAAATTAATCTTAATTTATACCTACAGAAAATGAACCTATGACAATAAAATTTAACGCAAAACCATACAGAAACCACTGACGATCATCGATTCTAACAACAGGGCATTTCATGATGTCAAAGCTGGCTAAACTGGCTGCCCTGATTACCAAGTGTGTCGATTGTTCTTGACCTTTGATCTAGTAGTGCCACATTTATTTGAATTTTTCCAGACGCAAACATTACTTTTCACACTCTCTCATGTTATTTCATACTTTCTTATGTAATTTTATAAAAAGGAGAAAATTTCTCATTTCTGTAAATGCTTGCCTGTGTTTAAGAAAATCTAAAACAAACCTATCATTAAGCTTTAGTTGAGTAGAATTATATTAATAGAATTGATTTACGTTTGAGAATGATATTTCAAAAGTCCGTTTAGAATAATTGATTTTGTTTAAATAATGAAATAGAATTACTTTTGAAATATAAATATAGGTATACTTTTAAAAATTTTATGAATCCCATACATAGATTCAATACTATTAAGCGGAGAAGCAAAAAATGTAATATCTCTCAAAATCAAATATGCAACTTAAAAATTTGTGAGAATTGATTTTCAAAAAATAGATAAACACATTAACTATTATTAGAATCAATTATTTTCACTATGACCATGCTTTTGATGATAATCCAAACAAGCACTTATTCTCTCGATCAATTTCAATGTGAGCACGGTATTTCAAAAGAAATGAAAATAAAGTTGAACATATTACAATATATAATTTTTAATAAGTTTTTTTTTGTCCTTATTCAAGTATTTCTACACTTTTGAGTGTAAAATTAATTCTATTTAAAGTATTAAAATCTTCCTTTCCTTACAAAATTTTTTAACTATTTAACTCAAAGTTGCCTACTATTTAAGTCGCAATTTGTTTGTAATTTTTAGTAAGTTTAAACAATAACATTATTATATGTTAAATAAACAAATTTTATTATAGACTATATTAATTATAAGATGTTAACTTTTAATTGATTTAGTTTATATAATTGCATTAATCAATCTATACTAGAATTTATTTTAATAAAAATGAATATCATATTCTTTACTGTTAATATTAATGAAGATACCAGTGACTAAAAGTAAAAGGCATCCTTGACTCCTCTTCATCTCGGGCGTTCATAGATGGTTTTCTGGCCATATTCATGAGTGAGCTCTCCACAAATTTCTAGCACCATTATCCATACAGTACAAATTTCCGAGGCTACTACATGCAAGCGACTTGGTTAAGAACATCGTTAGTTCTTCACATTTTAGGCTTTTGGAACACATTGATATTGCAATCAGCTCCTAATTCTAGATGACAATGAAGATTAGTTTAACTGGTAGGATTAAATTATTTAATTTTAAAAATTGAGTTCAATTTCTATTAAAATTTTTTATTGATAGGCGATATATAAATACTATTATAAGTCCAAAGGCTTACAACGTACATTTGCTTTAGAAAGTGATAATCTCTTCTTCCCTTGTAGTATTTTATAAAAAAAAAAGAAAAAGCTTTGTAAGAATTTTATAAATGAGTTTTATATAAAAAATTATATATAAGACTCATTTATAAAAAGTTTACTCTTATTTTTATTTTTATATTAAATATAAACTAATTCTAAAAATAATTCCTTGCAAAGTGAGGATCGAAGCATGATCTAATTGGGAAGTTTAGATTGATTCTCTACCAAAGAGCTCCTCATTCTAAAGGGCAATTCTTATATCTTCTTTTACTATTGGCCAATGATGAAAAATCCACTCGCAGATGATACGAATACGATTTTCTTTAACCTGTACAATGCATGATATCGCCAATCAATTAGTAGGCTCCCAAAATAGTTGCCAGCAAATCATATAATTTAATGTGAAACTTTGGACCCACTCCCAGAATTTTTATTATATTTCACCGGTTAAAATACTACACGTCACGCATAAATTTAAATATCTAATGTTAGATTGATTTTAAAATAAAATTTAAATCGTAAAATATGTACGAGATGATAAGCATGAATCGTCGAACCTCCAAAGAATGGAGAATGAGCTGAGAAAGCAAGGGAAAGTTTGGCCCACGAAATCGAGGAAAAATTTGCTTCATCCAACCAATATCTTCAGTGTCGGATGTTTTTTCCTTTTTCTTTTCGTTGGTGTCTGCTCCTGCCCTAAAATATTTCAGCATCATTGTGTGATATTCTTACCACCAAAATGATCTATAACATAATACTGTGATTCATTCCTATCACAAGACTATTTTGTTAAACAAAAATAAATATAAGTTTTACTGTACATGATTATAGGTTATAAAATTTATTAATTATATTAAAAAAATTTAATATTTTTATCTCTCTAACAGAATACTTTTATGTTATTTAACAAAAAAAGATAATCATAATCTTATAAAGTTTATCATTTGATTTTTATATTAATGGATGTTAGCAAGTTCTATATTTTTTATTTAAACAATAATATTTTATTTTTTATTTTTTAAAAACAAAAACTTAAGGATATTTAAAATATTTTATTAATCTCTTTTTCTCTTTTTTCTTGATAATTATCTATTTCTTATTTTTTTTCTTAACTTATTAACTTTTTCAACTCACTCTTGCTTTTCTTTAAAAAGTTGAGAAAAAAAAGAAGAAAGATATAATGGTAGAGAAAAAATAAAAAGAGAGATTAATAGGAGGATGCTAACAATCTCTCTCTCTCTCTCTCTCTATATATATATATATATATATATATTTATATATATATATAAAGAATGTATTAAGTGAAAAAAATATTTTATTATAAGAGGTGAGAGGAATAAATCTCAATCATAAATTATATATGAATAGTTTAATTAGATCTTATTTAAAGGTTATATAATCACTTAAAAAATTTATATGACTTTTTGTTATATATATATATATATAAATAATGTATTAAGTAAAAATATTTTTTATCATAAAAATTGAGAAGAATAAATTTTAATAATAAATTATACATGAATAATTATGATTAGATCTTATTTAGTCATATGATTTTTTGTTTTAATCTTAATCATTCATATAAGATTTAATAGTTTAAATTTATTCTTTTTACTTTTCATAATAAACACTCATTTTACTAGATATAATATATATATATATATACTATAGTTATATGCTATATGCTACTATAGTTAAATCAGACTCGTGAGTCGTGGCCACCTCCTCACCTGGTGATCTAGTTATTCTTGTTATTTATAGGATTGAGGGCTCCGCTTTTCAGAAAGCATGGATAAAAAAATATTGGAATCCCCATTAACTCGTACATCACCGTGCAGCGAAGTGTTCGTTGGATGAAAGCACCGAATCAATATTAAACCCCAGGCTCACGGAAGAAACATCAAGCCATTAACACAAATCCAACCAGCAGGATTCAACCAAAGACGGTTTATTAAATACAAATATACAGAAAAAGCAGGTTGTCTTTGCAGCACATAGAGGAAGAGAGTTATAGCTGTGGCAGATTCTTCAGAAGAAACCCTCGGCAGAAAACTCAAAAAAACAAAACTTAAGTGGAATCTTTTGCCTAACTTTTGGTACTTTAATACCATCATAGGTGCATCAGACATAAACACACTCCATGATCCATCCAATATGTGTATGTTAATGGCCATTATATGAGGCTTTGAGGTCCCCTTCCCCTGATGGCAAGGTGACCAGTCATCGTTTGCCATCTGAACAGCCTTCACGTACCATTAAAAGAAAGTGGTGGGCCTTGACCATGAGCAGGAAGGCAACCTCAGAATAGTTGTTAATTATCAATCCTATAGATGTATTCTAAAGACTAACAAAAGCCAAAAAAAAAAAAAGAGGAGTAAATACCCATCTTATCGTATCTTAAAAATACAAGTGACATAAATTTAATTTTTTTAAAAAAATTAATATTAATTTAGTCTATCAATTATGAAAAGTGATATAAAAAAATTCTTCTATTACGAACTGTGATAGCACCATTAATGGAACTTTTAATTTTAAAAGACTAAATTAATTTAACTTTTTATGATTCAAAGATTAAATTCATGTCACCTTTTATGATCTATTAAATTGATATCAACTTTTTTTGAAAGGCTAGATGTTACTTTTTATTATTTAAAAATTAGATTGATATCAATTTTTTTAAAAAAATTAAATTGATGTCTCTTGTATTTAAAAGAACTAAAACGGGTGTTTGCTTTAAAGGAAAAAAAAAAAAGAACAAAAGATGGATTCTATTTACGATTCCACTTTTCCCTTGATCCTTCAATCCCTTAAAACTAAATCAATATTCAAATTTCAAGGGAATATGCAGAAAAGCCACAAATACTGTGAAAATGTATTCTTCAAGAAGGATAAAAATTTAAGCAAGTAGTTTTTCCCAGCGTAGCCAACACCAGGACAGTCGAGACTCGGGAACATCCAGCAGATATAATCATCATAATATCAATTAATAGCGTCTTCCGACATGGTCATATGAATGACCAGTACATGAAAAATGAGACCATTGAAGATAATAAAATATATTTATACACAATAAAATCTAAACATGTTGTTCCTCTCTCAACCTGGGTAGGTAGCGTTCCAGGCATGAAGCCCGGTCTTCGTCGAAGTGCTCCAAGCTCAGTGGTCCACGACAATGAAGATACTATTTTCCTCCTTAATTTTTTTCTTTTATAGAAAGCTAGAGGATGACAACGGTGCTGTCTAGTACTCCTTTTTTTTCATAATTATTTCACCTATTATGTTATTATGACTGGCCTATTTTTGTGTAATTCATGTCTTCTATCATAACAAAATTATTATGCGAGAAGCATGTTTCACATATGAATTTTATATATGGGTCAGTCGTATTTTTCATGGGTCATGGATGACTCGTCTTATCGTGAGCTTAAGTTTAATGGGTCTGGATTCTTAATTAATACGGTCCACATATTATTTTACATTCTTAATTTTCTATTTTTTTTTTATCAATTCAAACAAGTCTCATAAAATGAAACACAAGACAAACCTCTCTGCACAAACACATTCAACGCTAGCAAGTTAACCGAGCTAGTCAACTAGGTAGACGTAAAATCAAATATAAGCCAAGTCGTTGTTCACTACGAGGAGGAATATCATACAGATAGCTACTAAGGAAAAAAAATCAAAGTGCTAAGAGTAAGAGACCTAAATAAAAGAAATTTACAAAATCATCATAAACTGCGGCAGTAATTCTATGTGCTGCAATAATTGATATAATAATGTGCTCAAATGGAAAAAAAAGAAGAAAGAGAAAAAGCCTATAAAATGGATGTCAAATGCTTTTGAAAGAAAGCACCGCGTTTTTTTTTTTTCTATGACTTTAGGAAGCTAGCATTTGTTAGTAAGGGGACAAAAATTTAAATCACCAAAGTCTGCTTGTTTAACGAGTAAAAGCACGTTCACAACGCCCGTTAGATAAAAATAAAAAAAAATGTTACTATGATAAAAATTACATTGAAAAGTGTGTTATCACGTTGAAAATGGGCATTTGGACCTTCAAAATGTAAAAGAAACAGACTAAGTGATGACAAAGCACTACGTCCTTAATTATGCATAGAAGATATTTGTAAGTATACATGACTGTTGATTTACGGGGTCTGCTGATGCGTGATGCAATATAAGTTTCTACTCTCATAGATTCCTCTTTGTATTTTTTTATTTTCTTTCTTTGTTTTTGGGCTTTTGCTCAGCTCATTTCTTAGTAACAAGTTGAGTGTTTTTCTTTTTTGTTTTTTTTTTTACCAGTTGCACCTGCAAATGCAATTGCAGAACGATAAATAATATTAATGACAAATAATCTGCTACCAGACCACAACCACAAGGGATGATCAGTAAAATTATTAAATAACACAATCATTGGAAAGGATGATGCGTCTCAAAATACAAGACTCGATCTATAATGATGGTATAAAAAATTATACTTACATATTTATAAGGATTTCTTGTTACAATACTACTCTATTAGAATCTTTGTTCCAATATTGGAACATATACTGGAACATATACTCCATTAGAATCTTTGTTTCTCGTGAGGTCCATCCATGATGAGCCTCCTTCATTCCGTTAGAGGTTTGTCCTCTCCAAAGATGACATCTGTCTTTACTGGTAACTACCCTTTAAAGTAGGGGTTAATTAATCTTGGGTTAGATTAAAGCAGGTTATCGTGGGTACTTATCCTTTGATTAATGGGCTTATTGGTCTATAGTGTCTATTTAGGCCTATCAAGCTCAGATAACGGTCCACAGCCCTTCAACTTGAATGTCACCATGTTGGTTTCGTTCGATTACCTTTTTTTAACAAACCCAACTCCAGACCAGTTAACTTAAGAAAAAAAATATTTATTGGTCAACAAGAAAATTTAGTCAAACCAACTGAGAAGAATATCTGTTTGTTACTGTGCTTGCGGTATTAATATCTACGAACTTGTTTCCTTATCTATAAAACAATTTGATTAACATACAATGTTCTGAAAATTATGCTAGAGACACAACTAAGAACTTGAAGGCAGCCAGTCAGCAGACCTTCCTGTAGGTTCCATGATTTCATCTAATAGACCATCTGGAATAGAAAGCTATACTCCCGAATAACCATACCTCTGTAAGATTGTTAGACTGTCAATCCTTTCCTTCCTTCCTAGTATAGGTGGTTCATATTATCCCAGAATCCAGAAATAATCAATTCTGAGGTAGGGTAGTATAGGCAGCTATGTTAAGACAGAAACAAAGGCCTTGAAGAAGAATAGTCATCCCCCGCCCCAATTAAAAAAGTTACAAGTTTGCTCACAAGAGTATGGCTTAATAATAAATAAGTTAGAATTTTAATAAGATGAACTTTACCTGTAATATCACTAATTCAAATTCCACAAAAAAACATTATATGAAGAAGAACTGTCTCAATATCCCGGTTGAGAATCAGTCTCACACTCAAAACCCTTAAAAGAGTGTAACAATACATCTATTATGAACTTTGTTCATATTGTCACAACTACTATATAAATGGTGACTCTTAATCAACCAAAACCTGCCATGTCAATGCTATGGAGCTGGCTTTGTTAAAATATCAAAATGCTAAAAGCAGCTAAAATGAAGTTCTTGTTCTGTGGATTAAGCCTTGTTGTTCAGAAACATTATGCCTCAAAATTATGGTTACAAGGCTTCTTATTGGAGAAAAGTCCAAGTTTCCAACCTTCCCTTTTGAAGAAGCAGAGGATCCCCCCCAATTAAGTCCTTTCGAATAAGCAGAGGATCCCCCCCATTAATCTGACCAAGCCCATTTTTGTGGAACTATGTGCAGTTCCGGGGCCCAAGAGGCATAGTTCAATGACCATCAGAGTAGAAAGATACAACGGTGAACTAGTTACATATAATCTTAATTGGAAGAACAAGGAATCAAGAATGCAGTTTCCCCCAATGCATATGGAAAGAATTTTAACTTTATATAGCATGAACTACTGAAAAAATACAAAAGTTGCTCTACCTGTAAGACTTATTAAGCATGTGAATCAAGGCTGTGACATCACAATTAATAAGAACAAAGTTCATTATCCATAACGAACCAAAGCAGTTCCAACAATGCAGATTTGTGGCCATGACAAAAGAAAGATGTTCTGCTCTGACACACACCAAGTTCAAAATCACCTTTGGTGTCTCCAATTCAATTTTGATTGCTTCAATATCTATTGAAGTTTCCCACGTAGTTTAACATATTAACTGTAAACAAAAACCTGGGATATCTAGTATAGCAGGCATCAAGATCAGAGAACAAAACAGCACATAATTTCTCTTGTTTTAGTCAACAACAACCATGAAAGCAATTGCATTTTCCAGCTAAAAACCAGAGCATACAAGCAAATTGTAGCTGATTTAATCTATTTTTAACAAAGTTTGGAACATCAATCCTCAGAGAATCAAATCAAGTGCAGAAAAAATATTGGTACAATGGTCACAGCAATTCCATTGCTGGGGAAAAAATAAATTTAATTATTTATATAAGCCTACGTGAAGTTTTTTCTAACAATTTATGTTTGCAGTTGACAACTAGCATAAACTCATCTATTTGGGCAACATAAGTGCGAAAACATACTACGTACAAATTTCTACAGGTAGCAAGTGTTAGAATATATTTAGAACATCTTTAGAAGATTTTTAAAAATATATCGTGGAATCAATTAGTGCTCTAATTGATAAAATAATTTAGGAGTCATATCATAATTTTATTATATTTCTTAATTTATTTCCTTATTTGATTAAGATTACTAGAATATATATATAGAGGTTAATGTTTTATCTTTTGTATTAACATATCAACACATCTAATATATTTATCACATTATTCTCTATTCTCCTTTCTTCTTTTTCCCTACCTAAACCCTATAATTTCAATACGGTATCAAAGCGGTACCATCCGCCTTGAAGGTGTCTATACTTTTTGCTGTGTCAAGTTATATAGAACTCCTTTGTAAATTTTTCTTTATTATTTTCTCAACTCATTTTCTCATCTATTTTCTTTATTTTTTTACTATTTATCTCTTTTTCAATGCTAGCATAACATTGAGGGGGAGTGATAATGATAGTAGTGAGTTTTCAATACTAGTGTTCATGATGTTATTTTCCTATCGACGATCATTGCGATGGTGATTTCTTTCCCACTGATGAATCATACCAGTGGTGACATCTTTTCAATACTAGTGTTTGTCATGTTATTATCTTCCCATCGACTATCATTCCGATGATGATTTCTTTCTTATTGATGAGTCATATCAGTGATGACTTTTTGATACTAGTGTTTGTGATGTTATCTTCCTATCGACGATCATTCCGATGGTGATTTCTTTCCAATAATATTCATTTTTCCGGCGTCTTTAACATCCTGAGTTATGTTTCAGCCATAGAGTTCATTTTATATTTATGTTATTTAATTAAAGTATTTATTTATAACAAACTTAAAGTTTAGTAAGCTTTAGCTTGAGGGAGAGTACTAGAATATATTTAGAATATCTTTAGAAGATCTTTAGAATATATCATGGAATCAATTAGTGCTCTAATTGATAAAGCAATTTAAAAGTCATATCATAATTTTATTATATTTTCTAATTTATTTCCTTATTTGATTAGGGTTACTAAAATATAAATAAAGGTTAATGTTTTGTCTTTTGTATTAACATATCAACACATCTAATATATTTATCATATTGTTCTCTATTCTTCTTTCTTCATTCTCCCTACCTAAACCTTATAATTTCAACACGGTATCAGAGCAGTACCATCCGCCTTGAAGGTGTCTATACTTTTTGCTGTGTCGAGTTCTATAGAACTCCTTTGTAAATTTTTCTTTATTGTTTTCTCAACCCATTTTCTCATCTATTTTCTTTATTTTTTTACTATTTATCTCTTTTTCAATGCTAGCATAACATTGAGGGGGAGTGATAATGATAGTAGTGAGTTTTCAATACTAGTGTTCGTGATGTTATTTTCCCATCGATGATCATTCCGATGGTGATTTCTTTCTCACTGATGAACCATACTAGTGGTGACATCTCTTCAATACTAGTGTTTGTCATGTTATTCTCTTCCCATCAACTATCATTCCGATGATGATTTCTTTCTTATTGATAAGTCATATCAGTGATGACTTTTTGATACTAATGTTTGTAATGTTATCTTCCTATCGACGATCATTCTGATAGTGATTTCTTTCCAATAATATTCATCTTTCCGGCGTCTTTAACATCCTGAGTTATATTTCAGTCATGGAGTCCATTTTATATTTATGTTATTTAATTAAAGTATTTATTTATAACAAGCTTAAAGCTTAGTAAGCTTTAGCTTGAGGGAGAGTACTAGAATATATTTAGAATATCTTTAGAAGATCTTTAGAATATGTCGTGAAATCAATTAGTGCTCTAATTGATAAAGCAATTTAAGAGTCATATCATAATTTTATTATATTTTTTAATTTATTTCCTTATTTGATTAGGGTTACTAAAATATAAATAAAGGTTAATGCTTAGTCTTTTGTATTAACATGTCAACACATCTAATATATTTATCATACTATTATCTATTCTTCTTTCTTCGTTCTCCCTACCTAAATCCTATAATTTCAACAGCAAGTTTGAATCTATTCTTTTGCAGCTCAACAACAGTTTTCTTGAAAAACAAGTTTTCCAAAGTGTTTTTAGTCAAATTCTATGTTTCTGAGAAAGAAATTTAAGAAGAACCAAAAATTGTTGACACTCGACACCACAGAAGATGCGTCATACCTAATACGAGAAGCAAAGCCAGGTTCACCAAAAATCATTTTTCTATGTACCTTCCTTCCGTTCTTAGTTTCCTGAATTTATGCCATTTGATCGTAGCTATTGGATGCCTTTAGAAATCCTTCTATCAGGAGCATGTCATTGTCTAGACCTCCTTCAAGATTCTATTTGGAAGACATCTACTGCTGGTGCCTGGCCTTGATGCATAAATATTATCTTGCTCAAACTACTAGGCTTTGAAACGCCTTCTTTTCATGTGAGTAAAATCCAACCATAAGAGAGAAGGTAAAATAAGGTGGTAAAATAAGGTTATCCCATCATTGAATGTAACATTTGTGTTATTGGTCGCAATTCATATGCCAGGAATCTTTTCATGAATAATATAATTTGAACAAGAATTTAATATTTGCATGCTTTGAACATATGTATGAAGTTGCCAACGTATTTTCAAGTACTAACCCTTTGTCTTTTTCTATCTTGCTCCTTTTCTTGCCTTAGCATGTTATACTCTTCCAAAATTGCCATTAGAGGTACCTACACATTTAATATTTTTCTTCTTGTTATCAACTTAATAGATGATAGTAGAAACAGTATGATATATTAGTAAACATGTATACTAGGTTCCTGACTCCTGATAAAGGAAACTGTAACGGCGTATGACTTCTCAAACCATTTAAGATTTTGTTGTATAACATGTTTTACTCCTCGGAATTCTCAACATTTTTGTTATCTTCTTGTGAGATGCTGAGGTGAAACTTTGAGTTAGAGTAATTTCTCGAAAATTTATGCATAGAAGGCTTTGGCACTTACTGATTATTAGGGTTTGCAACTTGTCAAATTTCATAATAGGGGAACTAGGAGTTTCATTATTACCCTGATGAAACCTTTGTGATTTAGGTGGAATATTCTCATGCCAAAAATGCTATCTTATATATTGAGGTTGAGGCATTTAATATTTGCTACACCTTTCGTCTAAAGAAGGGTCCTGAATTTCAATTTGCCTTCCCATGTGCCTGAGTATGTATTTTACTTAATATTTTTAATATATAAAAAAGAATATTTGTTCAAACTTCAATGTTGAATGATATGATTGATTTTGGTGAAAGCAAGCATTACTCCTCCTCATAATACTTATTTGGCCTCTCTCAATATGCTTGATGTTTCTCTGGTTCCAACTTTTTGCAATCTTCGAACTTATTTCCTTTTGATAATGAGTATGACTTTTCAAAATATACACCTTCTGAGTACATGTACATATTTTCCAACATATGAAGAATAGTGAATTCCAAACCCCATCATACAAGAAATCTTTATTTCTTTGTTCTTCCCAATTCCTAGTCATATCTATCAGCAAATCTACCAAAGCTAAATATACCAACCATTTATGTAAGCACATGTAGTTTTGCTTCCAGTTGGTCAAAATTATATTGTCATGAACTCATTGTATATACACGGCATTCTGATGAACATTATTCTAGTACGTTCATGTTAAAAGCATGGCTTGCATTTAGCTACTGACTTGAAAGGAGAAAAGATGTTAATGAGGTAAAAGACAAAATGGAGAGAAGGAAAAGAAAAAAGTATACACTAGCGAAAAGATCACAGAGGAGACATGAAGCATTAAATGCTTTGAAATGTCGCGACAATTCATAAAGGCCATGCATCATTTGAAATGATTTCTGACTAATTGGTCCACTGATTGCGAGCACAGGCAGAATTCTTGTGACTACAAGAAGCATGATTTTGCAACAAAGAAAATCATTGAAGTCTAGATAGCATATTTGCGAGATTCCTTTCGGTTTTAGTTCACTTTCTTGCTTAAAAATGGGAACATGAAGCAAGTGTACATAGAGAATCAGAATGAGTTCTCTAGTAAATTCTTAAAAGAGAGTATTCTTATTATAGGGTTTGGGTATACTTGATTTTGAAGTTGAGATATTTACAAACTGTATTTTTATTTTTTTTATAATTAATTTTTGCATTATTTCTCTCATAAATTTAACTGTGTTAATTTTTATATGCATTTAATTTAGTCTTTCTATTTTATTTTAAAATATTCTTTTAAGATCATAACACATTTCTAATTAAAGTACGTTTTTGCTCACATTTATAACGGTTCATTAAACTTATGGTGTCTTTGAAATTATAAAAATTAGAATTGAACTGAGTTGAGTTAAGTTGAATTAAATTAAACTAAATTAAAAATTAATTTTTATATTTAAAATTTATTTTAAAAATTATGATTTGAATTGATTTAGAAATTAATTTTTATATTTAGAATATACTAAAAAGGAATTGAATTAATTTTATTTTAAAAAATTTACATTTTTACACTTATAATTATATGATTATTATATTTTTATTAAAGATATAATAATAAATTTATATAAAATTCACTAAAATTCATTCAAATCCTTTAATTTTAAAAAAATTTATAAATTAACTTAATTAAAATTTATTAAATTTTTATAGATTTTTAAATTATATTAATTCTTATTTTATAATTTTTTAAATAAAAAATAATTTATAAATAAAATTAAATCATAAAATTTATCATACAAAATAGTTTCTTAGGATTCAGATATTAACAGTTCAGCCCGTCTCAAGTTTTTTTGAGCTTCTCTGCTGATTGAGTCTCGATTCTCATCCTAATAACACACTTGCACAGTGAACCAGACTTACCAAATTCACTCACCTCTCCTAACGTGATTTTGGTATTTTATTTTATGTTTATTTTATAAAAATAAACTATTTTTATATTTATTTGTAAGAAAAATTATGAATTAGTAATTCTATTCTATATCACATTTTATGAAATCAAGAATGAAATATGGTATCTATTCTCTCTTATAAAGTGAGATTGAGATTTCATGTTCAATATAATGAAATTAAAATTATTTATTCTTAATATATTTTTAAAAATTTTATATAATTACATCTATTATCTTTTTTAATAATAAAATATTATCTTTTTTAATATTTTTTATTTTATGATATAATTTTTTATGATCAAAATTTATATATTTGATTAGTTATTAACTTTGATGATATTTTAATTTATCATTATAATTTTTGAGTCTTGATGTAAATTTTCTTTCTTTGATTTAAAAATTTATTTATATATAAAAATAAATATAAAATATTTATTTGATGTGATAATATTATTTTTTTAAAAAATAACAATATTTATTCTAATTTAATTATTAAAAAAAATTAAATTAAACATTATTGTTAATGTTTAAATAATTTTTTTTATAAAATATATTTATATTTTTTATATCAACTTTAATTTTATTCTATAATAATTTTATATATCAAATAATAAAATAATTTAAAAAGATATTATATTTTAAAAATTATCAAATTATAAAATAAAATAATTATTTAATTTTATTTAATTCTTATTTTTTTTTAATTTTATAAAATTATTATTTCATATACTAAATATTACGTAAGAATCGTGAATTGATTCTTCCGTACCAACTCGCGGTAAGAAATCACGGTGCTTAGCAGTAGTATACCCCACACACATCGCCTAATTGGCAAAATAGCGTACCGCAGACATGCACCTGTACCATGTACCATGGGCCTAGTAATCATGTGTGAAACATAAAACAGATGCAGTCTATCTTTAATCCTATTCATTATGAAGATTGATGCATATGGAAATTCTAACCATAGTTGTATAATTAAGACTGGACTGATAATTGATCCGATCAGAAGACTGTATCACTAGGTTAATAGTTTGACCGGTGGTTTAGTGATTCAATTGAAAAATCTAGATAGAAAACAAATATTACAATTATACAATAAAAAAACCTATCTTATATAAAGTATTTCATAATTATAATAAAATACCACTCAATACCAAAATTATTATCTTCTTTTCTCTTTTCCTATTTTTAATTTTGTCTTCCTAATTCAATTAAGTAAAAATTAATTACACATCTTTCTTAAATTATATATGACTTGAAAGCATTTTATTGTGGATAGAAATTAAAGAAAATACAAAAGATTTTAATCCTTTATGTAGGTTTTTTTTTTACTAATTGAAGGTCATTTAAAAAAAATCAATTGATTTGGTTTACATATGAAATAAAACTTTATAAGTAAAAATTAGCTTGTCAGAATTAAGCAGCCCATTCTCTACCATAGCTTTTTAGTTTTGTTGTTTTTCATTCCAATTTACAAAAAAACAAAAAAAAAAGTTGTAGTTCCCACCCAAAACAACAAAAACACAATTTTACCTATTTCTTTATGTTCTTTTACCGAGGCCTTCAATGCCAAAACCTAACACTTTTCATAAAATAACAAAAACCCATCAAATAGAAAGATACAGAAATAGCAGAGAAAAGACAGAAGTCACAGAACACGTAAACGTTACAAATATTTAAAAAAAAAAAAAGGAAACCCACTTACCAATACATCTGAAAATACTGCCAACTTTTCCACTTTCTCCATTATACCGTCCCTGTTAGAAGCCTCTTCTTTTGTTCTTGTTATCTCTTGATAATTGAATTTCAATTCATTTAATTTAATTCAATTTGATTTAAATCAAATTCAATTTTAACGATTTTAAACACACGCACCAAAACAAAAAAGTTATTGCTGATTATTACTAGAAAATATTACATATTTATGATGACGAATTTATTTAATATAAACAACAATACTTTTGGATCTTGGAATTTGGATGCTCCTCCAATTGTACTTGATTTGTTGTTTTCTTCGTCTTCCTAATTTTTTAACTCTGAAGAGATTAGAGACGCCTGCAGAGGGTTACGCCGTCCCCAACAGAGAGCATTGCTGATTCAATGCGAGGATCGTTCGCTAGAAAGGTGTTGAACTCAAGCAGAGGTTTTCTCATGGGCCTCACGAAATCGTCCATTTCATCGTCCTCGGACATGGCCAAGGAACCGAACCATAAGGTGTTGTCGTAGGCAATTATTCCACCCTTCTTCACCAGTTTTAACAGCAGCTCGTGATACTGTATGTATTCTTTCTTGTCGGCGTCCACAAATACATAGTCAAATGATTCTTCTTGTTTGCCCTGCAATTTTTCCAGTTTTTTTTTTTTTTACTTTTTAACTCCAACATCAATTCAAAGACACAGGTAAAAGATATAGAATAGATTATATACCACAACAATGACTTTGTTTAGAAATATTACCGAGAAAATTCGAAAGTGTAATTAATCTCAATTTTGGACCACTTAAAATAAGTACATGATTGATAAAGTTTATTTTTTTTTAAAATGTCGTTTTTTTTAAAGTTTTTTCTTAATTATAAATAATATTAAATACAAACTAAGTTAATTCATTTACTAAATAAGTGATATATCCACGTTCACTGGTTAAATATATATCTTCCGTTATGCTCCCACATACAATCTTCTACACAGAAAGCAGTTTTAAAAATTATATTGTAGGCTAGTAGAAATAGAGTAAATTTGTAATTTGACCATTTAAAAGTTATATTAAGCATCATTTTGATTTTTTAAAAAATACTAATATTCATTTTATAATATTAAAATTATCTGTTTGTGTATAAATAAAGATTAAATTAACATATATTTTATAATTAAAGAATTAAATTAATATTAATTTTATATAATTAAAAAATTAAATTAATGATATTTTTTAATAATTAAATAATTAAATTAATATTAATATTTTTAAAAAATTATTTTGATCTCTTCTTTTAATTAAAAAATAAATTAATATTAATGTTTTTTTAGATAATTAAAATAATATTAATATAATTTTCGAAGGACGAAATTAACACTGTAGTCAGAAGAGATATTCTAGAACCAATAATGACAGTAAGTCTTACCACACCAATTAGTAATACTAATCGGTCTCCTTTTAGGTATTGGCAAGAGTGTGTGTTTTGGCGAATTAATAACTATGAATTTAAAATTATTTTTTATAAAAAGAAGAACTATAGTGTCTCATTAAAGAAAGTGAGCCAATATTTCCTATAGAAAGAGCATGCTGATAATGGCAACATTTCCTACAAAAGTCAAAAGTGAATGGTGGTTGTTACAACTTCCAACATGTAGATAATATCCCTTGTTTATATTTTTGTTTTCTTCGTCTTGTCCACGACTAAGAGTGACGAATATATATATATATATATATAAGCAACAATCAAATCCAATTCAAATGTTTGCAAAGGTAAGGGACAAATTCAAATTTTTTTTTTAAAAAGAAAAACTTACATTAATAAGATCATTGAGGGCTGAGATTGCATCCGAATGGATAAAGTCAATCTTGTGCTCCACTCCTGCCATCTGAATGAAGGGCAATCCAGTCTCGTATGCTTCTCTATCCACATCAATTGCTGTTACCTGCAACACCAATAAAATCTCAGGCTTTTTCTTTTTCTTATCCTTTCTTGCTAAGCATAACCTTTGTTGACTTGTGGCAGTGCCACCAGTATTCTCGTGTAAAATCACATAAAAGAAAAAGGTAAAAACATGGATGCTAAGATCCAAAAGAAAAAGAAAAAGATGCTAAGATCCAAAAGAAAAAGATGCCAATATGATATAACCTTGCCATCAGGAGGCAGAGCAAGTGCTGTAGCAAGAAGAGAATAACCAGTGAAGACTCCAATTTCTAGTGTTTTCTTCGCGTTCATGATTTTTAGAAGGATAGATATGAACTGTGCTTCATCCACCGGCACACTCATGATGCTCCTGCCAAGATATATATATATATATATATATATATATATATATATATATATATATATATACATTTAACTAATTAATATATAATATTATTATTACTCCTATTATTATATGTTTAATTAGAAAATTCAAAAACAAGAAGAAAAAAAAAGACCCCGTAATACCCAGTTAAATAATTAGAATGAACCAAGGGCCTTTAGTAAATTACCAAATTTGGCACACTCAAATAAATAGATTGTGGGAAACTGTAACTGACCTTATCTCGTACTTCTGCACTGTGGTGTCTCTCAGCTGCTTCTGTTGCTCGTGCTCCTTTGGATAGGCACTCGTTTCAAGGAGGTACTGTGTAGCGTATGTTTAATTTCGGTTAGTTTTTAAAAAAACTTGTTTTTTTAATTCTTTTAAAAATTTTATTTATAATCTGTTTTAATATGAAATAAAATAATTTAAACTAATAATAAACAGTAAATTAACAAAATTTTTAATTCAGTTCAATTATTTTAATTGTTTAAATTATTTGATCAAATTTAATACTATTATAAAAATAATTTACAAGTAATAACATAATTTATAAAAAATATCAAACAAATATTGAATTTTTTTAAAAATAAAAACTAATGATTAATTGATTTCATTTGATTTTTGATTAATTTAAATTAATTTAATTATAAAAATAAATTATAATTAATTAAGCATCTCACGCATAAATCAATTAGAATTCTAATCAGATTTTGCCATCGATGACTTAAACACACAAAATATATGTGAAGGAGAAAAATGAACCTCTCTATGCGAGAAAATAATCAAAATATATATATATATATGGGGAACTTTAATCAAGGCCGCCATCCCAATCATAAGAGCTGTACATACAAGAAAGGATCTAGATCTATGCTTTGACAAGTAATGGTTCACCAACAGTACAATCTGAAAGGTACATACGCAGAGCAAGAGAGGCACAGAAACTCATAATTATCAGCAACAAGCAACAAAGACAGTTCAGCAGGGGACCTGAAATCAGTTGAATCCAGCGGAAAGAGAAAGACCCATCTTGGGAAGCCAATCAATGGGATTACAAGTACATAAATATTTATTTTTTTATTTTTTAAAAGTATATATATGTATATATATATGAACTAATTGGCTTAATTTAATTACCTTAAGAAGGGCTGGACTTTTGAGGATGTTCTTATGGGTGGAGCCTTCCATGGTCGAAGAAGTACAGTGCGAATGAGGAGTGGGTAGATGAGTCACGAGTTTTTGGGTCACTCAACTGTGGCTTTTCACAAACACAAAGTGCAAACGCTGAGACTTTTTATAGCTGAGATGGAGTGGATAGGAGAGGAGAAGCAATCATGGCCACCATTCCACTGTGACTGTCCCGCACTCATTCTCCCGTTTTATTTTTAATTTTTAAGGGCACTCGCACCCCACGTTGGCAATCGGTACGACATCTGCTACTGTGCTGTGTCCCCTACTATAAAGGAAAACGACACTGTTTAATAAATGGGAACGTAAACAGAGAACATATTACTTTACGTGTTTGTAATTTTTTCTTTTAATATTTTATACATATTATAATTTTATTAAATTTCTTTATATAAGTATTTATATATTTGATTATTTTATAATAAGTTTTTATATTAAATGAGTTTATAATAATAAAAATTATAAAACAATATTTATATTATTTAAATAATAAATATTTATAGAAATTAATTATTATAAAATATAATTTAACTTAATATGTTATTTATAATATATTCTTTTAATTATGTAGGTATTTTTAATTATTAGATAAAATTATAATATATAATGTTAAATTTTAATTATTTATGTTTTTTAATTTTTAATTTTTAATTTTTAAATTTTATTTTTAATTATTAAATACTCACATGTATATATGTATAGGTTCATCTCTTTGTGAGATTACAAATGAATATATGTTATAAATAAATCATTCTCTACTGCCGTGGATTTCTTTGACATTTCAAATTAAATCTTACACTTAAAAAAGAATAAAATTTTTAAAATTTATATTTTGTGTAAAAAATATCATTTTTTTGTTTACAAGGTATAAAGTTCGAAATGCTAATTGTACTTTTTTAAATTCATAGATCGAATACATATGCCAAAATTAAAAGGTGTAAATTGTAATTTACCTAACTCTAAACTATTATTAAACTCATTTTAAATGATTATTTATTTTTAATAATTATAATCAAGATAAAATATAAAAATATTTCTTCAACTTTAAGTCATGTGTGATTTACCCTTGAGATTTAAAAAGAATTAAAAGACTTGCTCATTCTTTATTAAATGTACTGAAAATTTCGTTGATTGAATAGACATTCATTTGACTAATAATGACTAAAGTGAAAAAAAAAACCCTCAAGCTTTCATTATTAGAAGGTGCTGCAATGGAAATGGAAGGAACAATTGGAAAGAAAAATAGGATCATCGCCAATAATTTTTTAATAAAAAAATTATTGAAAATTTTTTTTTGAAAAGATAGTCTACAAAATCAAATCAAGTCCATAAGTCTAATTATATATAGAAAAAGGAATAAACTCAATATTACTGATCCTATGATACATTTGTTTTAAAATAATTATTCTAAAATTAATAATGCAAATCTTAATATTTTAAAATATTTAAATTATCCTTCAAAGCAAAAAAAAAGTAATTAAATTAAAAATAATATAAAAAATTAAATAAAATTATTTATAATTTTAACTTGTCTAAAGTGCCTAATATCATCAAAGCAGTCAAAGTATAGTAATTCAATAGAAAATAATTATTTGTTGATTGATTTTATACATGAAATTAAAATATTAAAGATCATATTTATTTGTTTGTTTTTAAAAAAAGGGAGCCCAATTTTAGGGAATATCGGTTAGGAATTAGACACTCTTACCATCGAAACCTCATTAACACATATTAGACTCAATATCATTTATTATAAAACAATAATAATTTAGACATAACCATATTAAATACATAAAAATATTATCAAAATAACTTAAATACACATGAGTAGTTAAGATTTTATTATTAATTATTTAAATTACAAACACCAAATATGTAAAACAAATGGACCCAACCCTATGTATGACTGAAACTTCAAATATCCATGTTTTTAAATTATCTTTATAAAAAGAATTTATCTCACTTTAGGAATGAACAATTCTCTAAACTAGAAGTACAAAAAATGTTTGATCAGACTTTAAAAAAAAATATGAAAATAGATGAGTTTTGCAACTTAGTAAACACAATGGTATTTAAGTACTACTAATAAAAATAATTATAGATAATAAGGATTAAACATTATAATTGTACTCCAATACTTTTATTTGATATTTAATAAAAATGAATTCAAACACTTAAAAATACTTTCTTTCAAAAAATCCTTCTTCAAAGAATTTTATATTTATAAAGAATCTCTCTTATAGAAATTCTTTCTTATTAAATAATATTTTTTTACAAAAATATTCTTAAGTTTTACTAAAAGAATAGTTTATATATGTATTACCCTTTAAACTTTTACCTCAAATACTTTTGACCAAGCATCAACAAATCATTTCTATAACTTCAAGTATTTCTGCCATCAGGTATGCATAAATCTCATAACAGTCGATCATTTGTTATATATCATAATATACTAAGAGTTTTTCCTCATGTCTCTGATATTATTCAAATATATTATCAAAAATATTAACAATATAGTTTATACATATAGACAAATAAAATATTAAAATTATAAATATGAATAGAAATAAATGTAAGTGCTCAAAATATATTTATGTCATGAAAATATATTTAACTTAAGATGTCAAAATCGTGTAGTAAAATATAATAATTAAAAAATTAAAATATATAACTCAAGCTCATAAATCATGTTTCATAAATCATGTTGCATAAAATAATTTTAAGATATAAATCATAATAAGATCATCATCATAAATTTTTAAGAGAATTAAATTAAAAAAATATAATAATAGGATAATAACTCAATAGTATTTCAAGTATTCACGTAATACAAAACAATAGACACTTTTCTATTATTATTAAAATAATAAAAAAAATAAAAATTTAATAGATATTTCTTTCTCATTCACAATAACCCTTATTTTTCTTCAGCCTTCACTATTCCAAAATTCTCTATTTATAGAAATTTCACGCATGCAAACTAACTAACTTTTGTTTTGCATGCAAATTTCTACTTACCTATACATAGGTATAAGAAAATCTTTCTCTGCTATTCATTTCACTTCATTAGTCATTTTCTTCTTCCACCTTTCATGCCATCAATTGTTGACTTTCTTTTCTGTTTATCCTCTCTTTTCTTTCTTCCTTCACCTTTATTGAATCTTTTCATAAAATTTTAATAATTTATTAGCATATTAGAAAAATTTTTATATTCTAAATATTTAATATTTGTATGCTTGTATAGTAATATTAGTAATAACAAATAATATTCTAATAATTCAAAATGTTATTCTAATTTATTAGAATTTATAATAATAATAAAAAAAAGCATTAGATTAAAAAAAATATTAATTCATATTACAAATTAAAATTGTAAAAAATTTAACTTTCAAAAAAATATAAATAAAATTATAATTTTTTTTAGAAATTTAAATTACTAATTAAATATCTAATTCTAGATTAATACATATTATTAATTCTATTAAAAGATTATATAAATTCTTTATTAAAAATATGTAATTTTTTATTTCATAAAATTAATAAATTTAATAAATAAAGTTAAATTGCATATCTTCTTTAATTCTATCTTCATTTAATTTTATATTTTCTTATTATCATTAAATTGAGTATTCTTGCAGGATCAGATTAAAATGAAATTAAAGATTATATATTAGTACAAATTGATCCATCGGAATAATATATATATATATATATATATATATATATATATATATATATATATATATATGAAAAAAATTGGTTTCAAAATTATTCCTTATATTTAATTTTCATTTAATTTGTCTTCATTAAATTTATTAAACATAACATCTATTTATTTATATAAATTTTTTTTGCATTCAATATAAAGTAACCATATCTCTCAACTCTTATTTTAAGCTACGTCAAACTTATTTTCATACTTCTTAACTTTTGGATGATTGTTTTTTGAATATTCTCAAATGACCATTTGAGTTTCAATTTCTATTCGTTTCATGATATAATGATTGATAAATTAAATTAAGGTATTTCATCTTCTAAAAAAAATACAATTATATCTCAATAATTTCAAAAAAAATTTCTTATCCTTTCTTCAATTCACTAAATACTATTGTATATTTCAAAATTTATTATGATACAACTGCCTTTAATCAAACTATCTGCTGCCCTTCATCCTTAATTAGCCTTAGTTAAATTAAGGCTAACATCTAATACATATCTCTCAACTCTTATTTTAAGCTACGTCAAACTTATTTTCATACTTCTTAACTTTTGGATGATTGTTTTTTGAATATTCTCAAATGACCATTGAGTTTCAATTTCTATTCGTTTCATGATATAATGATTGATAAATTAAATTAAGGTATTTCATCTTCTAAAAAAAATACAATTATATCTCAATAATTTCAAAAAAAATTTCTTATCCTTTCTTCAATTCACTAAATACTATTGTGTATTTCAAAATTTATTATGATACAACTGCCTTTAATCAAAAACTATCTGCTGCCCTTCATCCTTAATTAGCCTTAGTTAAATTAAGACTTTCTCATTTTTCTTCAAAAAAAAAAAATTCATACAATTAAATATCAATGATTTCATAAACTTTTTTCTTATCCCTCATTCAGTTCACTAAATATTATTGTATATTCCAAGATTTATTATAATACAAATGGATGTTAATAAACCATTTGTTGTCATGTCATAATTAATAGTAATATTTTCCTTTAAAATATTTAAGATGATTAACTAATTTAGTATTTAATACACGTGTTTGATGCAACCACGACTTATCTAATTTACTTGTTTTTTATATTGAATTTTTTTATAAAAATTATGTTACATAATTTTATATATATATATATATATATATTATATATATATATATATATATATATGATGGATTAATATAGTACTCATTGTTTTTTTTTCTTCAAAATATCAGTGCTCTTAGTAAATTTTAAATTATTTATAGATTGCTATTTAAATTTGTTAAACTTCTAACATTTATTGTAAAAATTAATAATCAATAAATGTCTAATAACTTATAAAGGTATAACTATTTTTAAAAAAATAAAAATATCATGACATCTCTCTTATATTTAAAAGTTTTTTATTTGAATGACCGACTATCATGTATCAATTAAATAAATTTTTATTTATTTTATAAATATTTTAAAATTTTTTTAATTTAAATATTTTGATAGTAGTGTTTATTAGGTCGAATTAATTTGGCAACCAGCATGAACTAATTCAAATTATGAGTTAGGTGATCAAATTAATTTTGGTGTAACTCGATCACATTGTTTTTTACATCAAATTATTTATTTATTCAATATGATCAAGTCTACACTAATTGAATCATTCAAATTTTATATATTTTAAAAATATTTGAAGTCTAAAAATTGTTAAATTTAAAATATTATTATTTTTAAATTTGTACTATAAAACGACAATATTTTGTGTGGAGTGGCCGTGAGTTGGTCTTGAGTCATGAGTGAGTCCCCTCCAATGAAATCCAACTGTTACCCCTCTCTAGAAGATGACGATGGCTGGAGGGATTTTTTTTTTCTTTGATTAAAGTTTCTCCATAAATATAATTGTGAGATTAAACTTTTATATTAGAGTAATAATTCGGTAAAACTCTCTCTTAAATAACAACTTTAGAATTCAAATTTTACAAATAAGATTTGCTTAGAATTACAGTACACTTTCACGACCAACTACATTTAAATAAGCAGAAATCTATTCTAAATTTAATTTTCATTTCAAATAAACGTAAAAAATTTTATATTATTATTTATAATTATGATTTTTGAAATAATTAAAAATTTTATTTAAAATAACAATTATTTAAAAATTTTAAATATTTAATAAAGTATAATTAAATGACAAAAATGTTTTTCAATGACAGTGGGCAAAATTAAATCAATCCATTATTTGCAGAGGATAGGATATTTTCTCACTGCTCTCCGCATACATTTGGGCTAAAATGCAAATTTGCACTACTAGATGTGAAAGTGCAAATGAGTTATCAACAGACAACAGTGCCACTTGGACAACATATTTTAAATTATTTAAAAAATTATTCAATGTTATTTCCTTATCTTAAAAAGAAATGTAAAGAAATAAGATATATAAATAATAATTTTATTTAAATCATATTAATATTTAATATACTCATCTTAAAATAATGAGAGACAATTTAAGAGAGTAAGATTTAACAATAGTAATTTCATTTGTAATAACATTTATCATACTTAAGTCAATTTTATTATATATATATATATATATATATATATATATTGATATGTGTTATTTATTTTTCTCTTCCAAGTAGTTAAATATTAAAATGTCACAAAAAAATCATTTTAATTTTTATAATAATATTTTGCAGATTACTTTATATATTATTTTTATATTGCTTCAATTTATATATACACAAAAATTGCTTCAATTTTTGCTTAAAATTTTTTACATATCCTTGTTTTATTATCAAAATAAATTATTAAAATTTGAAGTTAAAATTTAATTAGATAATTAAAATTAAACAAAAATAATTATTTTAAATAATTACACAACATATTCTTTTTCATTTTCTTATATTTCTCTTAATTTTTCTCTGAATTTTCTTTGTATATTTTTTAAACAGTTGTGATATCCAATAAATAATAGACATAGTGCAAATAAGATAACTCTGATTTTTTAGAGTTGTAATTTAAGAGTTTTGATAAATAAAACTATAATAACTAAAAAAATAAACAGTTTGCCCCTTCAGTTTAGGGAAATAATATTTATAACAATATTTTTATTTCATAGGTAAATGTTTTTAAATGTCAAAATATAAAAGGACATCATCAATAAATACTTTCAAATATAATATTATACTTTAAAATTGAAAATTATTTTGAAAATAATTTTCTCACTTGTACAAAGAAGGACATAATTGATCACAAGGACTAAAGGAACAGCAACTTACCGGACTACATAGAACAAGTTATACAAGTGTGGAAGAGCTTTAAGCAATGGTTGAAAGAGAATTTGTAATATGAGTAATGCTCATCAACAATGGAAGAGCAGTTGAGCATTCAACAGTATTTACCCAATCACAATTCACATAAACAACATCATTATCACTGTAGAACACTTGAATGAATTAAAATATATGGGGAATCGCCCATGAACATTAGCTCATGTGATGCCAAATTTTTTTGGGATTGCTAGGCTGAGACTGCTTTGTTTTCATTTTAACTTTCTCTCTCTTCACACCAAGTTATAAATCTTGTTTTGCAACCCAAAAAAAAAAAAAAGATTACAAAAAAATATAAAGGGGAATCGATGTTGGAATGTAGAGAACTACAACGCACAAACTTGATAAAAGTTTGGATAACTTACCCCAAAAAAAAGTGAGGATAATATTTTGACCTTCTTAAAATTGCAACCAACAGGGTTTTACCAAAACCATAATTGTATGGATTAGATTGGTCAGTTCGATTGGAAAACTCATGAACTGACCATTGAATTGGTTCAATTTAGATTTTAGATTATTTTTTGCTTTAATTTGGACAAACCTGTTTGAACTGACTGACTCACCTGGTTTGACCGTTTTAACCCGTTCAACCTGCTCAGTTTAATCGCTTTGACCCGCTTAACTTACTCGACTGACCTGACCATAATATATGTTTTGTTATAAAATTTATTTTTATGTTTTTTAACACCTTTTTTTTTATTTTATGCTGATAAAAAATGTAAAGAATGAATAAATTTGAATAAAATTATTTGATTTATGTTTTTTTTTAAAAACATATACAAAATGATTTAATTTTATGTTTTTTTAAAAACATGTACAAAATGATGTAATTTATGTTATTTATTAGTTAAAAATATGTTTGTCTAGTATATTAGATTGTGATCTTTAATTATATACTTTTTAAATATTATAATCGAATTATATTATATTAAAAACATAAATATTTTTTTATATAATAATATTTTTTAAATTTTTTTTTGTCTAAATTTTTTGATTCGATCGTTGACTTAATGACCCAATCCTCTAATCGAGTCAATTTTTGATATGAATTATACAACTGTGACCAAAACAAGAAATTAACACAGTTCAGGAATTACTAAATATAAGACTACAGGAAGCATTTCATTTTTAAAAAAGAGGGTTTCATTGAGTATCAAGGAGTCAAAGAATTTAAGCCAAAATACCAAATGAAAATAGATGAATTTTTTTCCATTCCTGAGGAAGTGCATATTTTACCTGAATCTTCTTCCATAATGGTACGGAACAATAGTATCATAACCAACAGGCATCGCATCGAAACTTTTTTGGGGGCGGGGGCTGTGAATTCAACTCCTAAAATTTAGGTACCAAATCATATTTTGAGTTATATTCAAATCCGCGAAAGCAAACGAATTAAAAACGAATTTTTTGATTACCTTTAGTTCAATAACATGAAATGGAGACGTACACACTAAATTGGGTGGAGGACTGGAGAATGACAGTGAAAAGCGATATCCCTTTCTCCTAATATCTTTCCACACCTCCTCCTCTTTCCACTGAATGACCACTGTAATAATTTTGCACTAAACCTCAGAAAATATATCATTACAAGAGGTGAGAGCATATCTTCACTTGCACGACTAGAAAGTCCATATTCAACCAAAATGGCAAAAGAGAAGCAACCATTGCACATTAAGAAGTGACAGAAATCACTGGATCTCCATCGGCGCAGGGAATGTTCATGAACATCCTGCTCCCAAGTGAGGTGAAAATGTCACCCAAATCAGAGACCAAAGACCAAAACAAATCACAAATTAGAACTTCTACCAAAATCTCTGTGTTTTAAAATTGAGATAAGAGGTCGTATCAATTATATTCTTCTCTTCCAGGGATTGTCACTCTAACTGAACAGAGTAAATGTACAAGGTCAACAAAGAAAGCTCCAAAACTCATCTCCGCTGCCACCAATCTGGGATTTTTAACCTCCTGCTTCTATGAACAGAAAGTCTGACCTCTGGAAGCTTGTGCTTGACCTGTCTCCACAGCATATCAACAGCATCTTCTCTTTTCGGGGGGTATTGGAATTCATAATGATGGGAGATGTTTTTAAGCTGCCTCCACATTTCAGTCCATTTCTCCTTTGGAAATTCACGAAGCTGTTGGATCATGTAGCCAGGCTGTAATGCCTCTTTGAAAGAGAAGAACACTGAGAACTGGGAGTAGTCAATCTCATCCTCAAATGGGAGTTCAATTTGATCACTCACAATGACAGGAACACAGTAACTCACAATGGCATCAAAAAGACGACAAGATGATGGTGTGTCTCCTGCTGGATGCAAACAGAACTTTGATGAACGCATCCCCTCAGATGACTGTTGTAACAGAAGCAGCGCATAAAGGAATACTATAGTTAATGATCTTTGCATGATAAAACCAAAAAAAGGAAAGAAAAGGAAAAGAAAAAAAAAAGTCAATTAACTATAATTCTTCTCCAAACTGCAAAGATAGTAATCTATATAATTAGATTACGAAATTTCGAGGTATCTGCACCCTCAGTGGAGCATGATAGATTCCAGGTATCATAAGAATGTTTTCAGTGAGAGAGAAAAAATCTAATACTAGTACTCTTTCACAAATAAGAGATTTTCTTCACAGTAGTGATTGTATTCTGCATCTTACCAGCTGAAAACGATGTCCATCCTTAGGAAACAATTCATTTTGTTCATAAAATGAAAATTGCATCTCAATATTCAAATTCTCAAGAGTCAGAATGCATAGCAAAAACATTATTCAGAGAAGAGCAACACACGATTGATCAAGCCCTATTGTGTAAGTTATCCCAAATATCCTTTCCATTTTTAGAGGGTCTCTTGCCTTTGACTGACAATGATGAGGAAGAAAAATAATAGTAAAATTGATTTTTTAACTATAAGAAATGGTTAACTACAAAATTTCCAACAATAGATAAATAAAAAATAGCATGAGTCATAGATCAATTACATAACCACACTGCATACCGCTTTTATGTTTTCTCCTGTAGCAACACTCCGCTCGTAGTGAACATCATCATAACCAGCTAATATCTTTGCTAGTTTAACACGGACAATGCCTTCCTGCAAACACCACAGACCCCCCACAAAATCAATTTTCTTGCAGTTTTAAGAAACATTGTTATTCTTTCAATTAACTCTCAGCCAAACATACATCCTTCCTGAACGTTCTCCCTCGGAAGAAAAGCAGCGTGGTGCGAGACTCATATGGATCTTGAGGCTCATCACCTGTAAAAGAATCCACCATGTGTACATATGGGGACACCACATCTTTGTTCAAATTAGACATGCCTTTTGGGTAGCGGCCAAAATCCACAACAACCTGAATAGATCCATTCACTTGATCTCGCAGGAACCTAAAGGCATTCGGGTGTGTCATAGGAAATACATGGTCTCTACCTCCAGACCTCTGCCAGTACTTGGATTGCCTCAAGAATTCCATTACATCAATCTGAAACCAGAAACAAGCCATGTTTAACATTAACAACAGAGATTTGAAAAAGAAGAGCATAAAATAAACTCTAGAGCAAGGGTACTGGGAAATTATATTTTATTCAAATCAGCAATCTCCATAATATGGCTACCCAATGATGGAACATTTTATGTACCCTAACCTAAAAACTATAAATCCAGGCATAGGCACCTGACACACCAATTATAGCAGTAAATCTCATTGCCTTTGAATGATTTATCAAATAATTTCCAAATTTGCACCACATTTTCAGCTATTCAACCCCATAGACCATGAACAATCAGTGCATGCCAGTCACCGTCATACACAAAGAACACCCATCGTGAACCGACCGAACGGAAACGACTTCAACAATGATGATAAAATACGAACAAACAACCAGGGCCAGGAATGCGGCTCGAATAGATAAAGCACCTGCAATTGGCGATCAATCTCCGTGGCCGGATCCGTCATATTATGCCCGTGCGAGTTGAAACTCAAGGAAGAAAAAAAGGGCACGAAGAACGCATCAGCCAACTCGGGATCCGAAACCCTAATCGCTTCTCTGCGGTCACCGTCTCCTTCGTACAGAAGCGAGCCCATCATCCAGTACTCCACGCTGTGCTGCTTCTTCAGCCCGGAATTGTTCGGCCACGGCGGCCAATCCCGGGCGGTGGCCGGAGTCTCCCCCGGGCTCCGACGATTCATCATGCCGACGTTGAACCGGCGGGGGAGATCGTACATGTAGACCCCGAGAGGCGGGTCGGGCGCGCACGGAGCGGGCGATTTTAACAGAGGGAAGAAATAGGATCGAATGTCGGGGGTGCCTACGAAAATTGAGTAAGAAACGAGGAGGAGGAGCACGAACTCGAAAGAAAGTGCCACTTTTCCATGCATCTTCTTCGCTTAATAACAATGCCTCTGATGTGTTATCAGCTGCTGCTGTTGCTGCTGATGCTGTCTTCATTAGCAGTTGCAGTGCCCAGCGGGCATTAGCAAATGGCATTTTCACCTCTCATATTGGAAATGCTGTGGAGGCAAATGTGGATTGCACGAAGATGCTTTTCTTCGATGGGTAACCGTGAAATGATTTGCAGTTCTTATTTCTTTTCCCCAGAAAAAGGGGGGAGATTTGGAAAACTCGAGAGAGCCCAAAATGAAACAAAGGAGTCTTCAAATTGAAATTCAATTCTACGTAACCCAATGGGTTGTGACAGTGGCTAATGAGGTGTGAAGACAATTAATTTCCCCCATTATATTTAGATTGTAAGTAAGAAAAGAGAAGGAAGGTGAAGGTAGGAGTAATTAATCTTTTTTATAAATATATTTTTAATAAGAGAAAGGTAAGGAAAGGAGATTTTAAATTAATTAACTGTTTGTTTGAACGATAAAATAAGTGGATACGTAAGAAATTAAATAATATAATTAAAAAATAAAAAAAAATATAAAATAAATGAGTCATAAATTGGCTTGTGGATTGATCTAGTCCAACTCGCTTAACTCATAAGTTAAATAGGTTAGGTTTTATGATTCGCATTTAAATAAATTTGTAATATAAGTGGTCTTAATTTCTACGGGTTGTAAGTTAAACGGATTGACTTGTAGATTATAACTCATTTACCCAACTCTATCACGAGGCAATAATTATCTTTCTTGGTGTGGATTTCTCTCTAAGCTCAAGATTATATAACTTAAACAATACTACTCATTCTGCTGTATGAAGTAGAGTTTCATTCAAACACTTTCTCCTAAAACTTGGATTTGGAGCTCTTTCAATTCAACTAAAATTCATCTTTGCATTATGATTCCTAAATAAATTTCAACACTAGTTGTTTCAAGTTGAGTGCTACTCTGTATCTCTTCATGAAATTGAAGTCCTTCAAGGATTCAAAGTCTCACCTATATATTCACTAACATGTTCCTTTGTATACAGCTTTGATTTTTTTTATTTTTTATTTTGAGAGGTGGCTCTAGGCTCTAGCTCTAAGTGTGGGAGGGATGGCTAAGATGATGATCTTGGCTTTTTCAATTTTGTCGTTGTTGGCATGGATTCAGGAGCAGGGTGTTTTGATGCCAGACATTCCATTATTTGGAATGATTTCAGGGTCGATGAGTATAGGCTCGTCTCCAAAGGTGGTGGTGGTGGTCAAGTTATTATGGTCAATCAGAATGGCAATGGAGATTCAACAATTATTCAAGGAGCAGTGGACATGGTTCCAGATGGCACGAAAGAGTGAAAATATATATTTATCTAGGAATTTATAGGTATGCAAATGCAAGCATAAAGTTATGAGTTATTTTCATTAAGTTTAGGTTATATATTGATTAGCTATGATATAAATAATGAAAGAGTGAAAAAATATATTCATCCAGGAATTTGTAGGGATGCTAGCATAAAGTTTTTAGAGTAAATAATTCAACCTCTTTTCTATTTATATATTTTTTCACAAACCTCTCTTTATTTTCAAAACCTACACATATTTACACATATTTTCCTAAGTACTTACACACACTTCTCTTGTATTTTAAAATGCACGCTGCACATAAATATCTTGAGCAGAGAAGTCTATATAAGTTTTGAAAATAGAGTTTTTTGTGAAAAAATAAATAAATAAATAGGAGGTTGGAATAATTTACTGAGGCTTTAAAGTTATTTTCATTAGGTTTAGGTATATTGACAAGTTTTGATATAAATATTTTGGTGTTGATTTTTCAATATACAATTTATGCAGAGAAAGAGTCCATATTATGAGAAGCAAGCCGTTTATTTCATTAATTGGTAAACCAAAAATACATCATATGCAATAAATCAAACGTTCAGTGCTCGACAAATAACCTTTCCCATCATTAAAAATAATACTAAGGCATCTGACAAAAAAGGCCGACGTTGGCTAGAAGTGGGCATGGCTTATATAGCAATTGTTTGGGTAGAATCCAATTTCTTCTATGTAACTACAATTACTTTTGAGGTAACAATAATCTTAGTACTGTTACTCTACCCTAACCCTAGTAACATGAAGGAGACTATGAGAGCGACCAAAACATATGTAATTTATACACATTTTTTATATTCTGTAGAACTCTGTAGCTCAAGTTGGCGATGGATATCAAGCAGTGGCATTACGGGTAGACAGTGATAGAGTTGTGTTCTACCGAGTTAGGATGGTGGGACAACAGGACACGCTCCTAGATAACATGGGAACCCATTATTTCTACAGATGTAACATACAAGGATCCATTCATTTTGTATGTGGCCAAGCAAATTCACTGTTTCAGGTAGTTAACGTTATTAATTGTTGTTTTGAAATTTGTTTTTTCTTTCTTGATAAGCAAACAACCTGATTTTTCTACCCATTAATGTTGGTGTATGCTACCAGGAGTGTACACTTTACTTAGTTGTTGAGAATGCTGGAGCAATTACAGCCTATCACAGGGATTTAACAGAGGATGATACAGGGTTTTCATTTTTTAATTGCACAATCAAAGGAACTGGTAATATCTACCTTGGCAGAGCATGGGGGGTGTTCAAAAACAGTGTATTCGTATTGCAACATTAATGATATCATTATCCCTCGGAATGGAGTGATTGGGGTATTCAATCTAGACAAGACTATGAAACTAATTAACTCTCATTCTCATCTGAGTGACACGATTTAAATTAATTATTCAATGTTCTTAATCAAAATAACAAGTAAAATTTATTTATTTTTGGTATTTGGAGGATTGTGGTGTTTGGGGAGTACCAGTGTAAAGGGACAGGATCAAACAGAACTCGAAGGGCATCGTGGTTAAAATCTTTGAGTGATCAAGGCCTTAACTGAGCACATCCTACATACATGGATGCCACTGGCTTAGACTATAGCCATTTTTTATTTCACCCACTAAATCTGATATGTGATTCCACATATTCATCTCTTGGTTCTCCTCTATTTAGGTCGTAGGTTTTCTTTATTATCATATATATATATATATATATATATATATGTATGTACGACACAAATAGGGATTTTGCTTTGTTATTAGTATAGCTTACTAGTTTAGGGTTCAAGATACTCATACGGTATATGGCAAAATCATAGTGTTATAAGACAATTTTTTATTCTAAAAATGTTCTCTCTATTAATTACTCAATTATTTATTTAAAAATTAATTTAAAAAAAGTTAAGCTAAAACATGTACATTCCATTACAGTTACAATTCTAGATACAATATAACTCTCTTTTTTTTATCTTTGTTTACAATTCTAATATTTTTAATATTTTATTTTTATTTTCACATAAGATAATTATTTTGAAGACATAACTTTTTTTATTTTTTATATAGTATTAATTTTTGAAATAAAAATATATTAAAAAATAAAAAATGTGGTGTGCCCATGAACGCACTTGTACTATTATAAAAAAAATTATCCTATGTGATCTCAAATTTTTAATTTTTTAAAAAATTATTAATTAATAACTAATTGAATATACATAAATAAAAAAGGTTAAAATTGTAAACATACACTTTATTTTTAATAATTACATTCTAATGTGACAATTATTTTTATAGATTGAGAGACACGACAATGTTACTCAAGACGCTAATATTTTATAAAATATATATAAAACCGAACCTGGTGCGAAAATAATAACTATTTTTTATTTTAAAACCAGTTATACTTAATTTAAGTCGTTGATTTCAAATTGTCAATTCCTTCTCCTAATCTCGTATCACCAAATGCGGAAAAATGTTGGTGCGTAGCGCTTTCACAGTTGGTAGGTAGCTTGCAGGCTCAATACTATTGAATGCGAGTGTGACCTTTTGTTAGCCCTAATAAGGCAACATAGCCCAAAACGAATAAAATCCTCACGTCCAACGTTGCCGGTTTGGGTCCCAAGCACCAAAAGGCCACTTGTAAACTAAAATAATTCCAACGTTCCCTCTTCGCAGTTGTTGTTGTGCCGCTCTTTGACGCACTTCAATAACAAGTCAATCACTCGACTTCAATACCGGTGCTACGTATAAATTGAAATTAAACGAAAACAAAGTCAAACACAAACGCAAACACAAACACAAACACATCCTCGTCATCTTCTTCTTCTTGTTCTGCGTTTCTGAGGATTCGATATGGCTTTCGGGTTCGGGTCCTCCGAGGATGTCTCCGCCTTCAAATTCTTGTTGTTCATGGCGGTCATGTACGGCCTCATGTCGATGCTGGCCTACTCCGTCATCCACATGAAGTTCATTACCCCACTCGAAAATGATGCGCCTCTCGATCGATTCTCCGAAGGCAGAGCCGTCGAACACGTCCGAATGTTGTCCGAAGAGATCGATGGTCGTCAAGTGAGCCTGCAATTCCCCCTCTTCTCTGTTTTCTGGATTCTTAGAGGACCGAAAGCTTTCTCTCTCTCCTTTTTTTTTTGGAGAGTATATTTGGAAACATGGAATTTGTTTGTTTGGCCTTCTTTCGTTTCAATTTTCTTATTGAATAGGGCTTTGGGGGGTTGTTGTACTAGATGGTTTTGATTGTGTATGTAATATGAATCGCTTTCGAGGAGGTCAAAAACAATGTAGGATGTGAGATGCAGAATCTATTCATTTCACCACCTTACTCTGATGAGAAAGATGGTGATATAAATTTGGGCTATTTTAGTACAAATGATTTGTGGATGCTAACTATTGGTGCATTTATTGATAGGAAGGACGTCCTGGATTGAGAAAAGCTGCTGAATATATTAAGGGTCAGTTGGAAGTAATAAAGGAGCGAGCTAACTCCAATGTCAGGTTGTAACACTATTTTGATATTGAGATTTTACTCTTTTTTTTTCTTTGTTAATTTGTCATCCCCTTCCTTTTCTCTTTTGCCTTTTTCAATGTTTTTTTTTTAATATATTACTGCATGCACAGTTTCCAGACTCAAGTTCCCAATTTAAAAACTGATTCTTTCTTTTTCATATAGTCTGACTGCTTACTATTATTTCCAACTTTTTCTTGCAGAATTGAGATTGAGGAGACTACTGTAAGTGGCTCCTTCAATATGTTATTTTTGGGCCACAACATAGCTCTCGGATACAGAAATCATACAAATATTGTTATGAGGTACCTTGGCAGTTGAATAGTCATTTGTATAGGACTCTGTTTTATGTATTGGTATTTGGTGAGTAGAAACTTAACCTGAGTTATTCTTGCTATAAAAACAGTGTTGTTTTGATGCAATCTTTTTCTCTGTCCGTTTGCAATTCTTTTTTCAAATGATATTGTTCCTGACATAATTATATTTTTTTAATCCATGAATTTTGTACCAAGAAGGTCAGACCTTTTCTTAACTTTAGAGCAGGAGTAGGGACAAGGTGGAAACTAACATGACATTGTGAATACAAACCAAGGTGGTGCTTTGGAGGCATTATTAGTTGTTGCTAGAAGGGATCAGTAAAGACTAAGTGATCAAAAAGGTGCTTTGTCATTAGTAGTATAATGATATGTAATCTCTTTACTAATAGGATTTTGACATTTGGGCTTTAGTCATTTATTAGAGGACAGATCACGTCATTGACCACTGTACTATGAAGCATTACATATTTGACCAGTTATTTTCTTTTTAAAAGCAGTTCTATTTTATTTATATAAACAAAACTAAGTATTGCTGTATCTGTCTTAGTTTTGGAATGTTGACATGGGTTTCATTTCTAATTTTCAACAGGATATCATCTGTAGATTCAAAAGATAGGGATCCATCAGTTTTATTGAATGGACATTTTGATAGTCCCCTTGGTTCCCCTGGTGCTGGTGATTGTGGTTCGTGTGTTGGTGGGTAGTCGCTACATCAGATGTCTTCATTGAATTAGAAATATTATGTTGACAAATCTATACTTGAGCACACTAAATATTAATGTCTAATTTTTTCCCATTTTTCAGCATCAATGCTAGAAATTGCAAGACTAATTGTGGACTCTGGTTGGGCTCCCTACTGCCCTATTATTTTCCTTTTTAATGGTGCTGAGGAACTTTTCATGTTGGTAGGATGTCTTACAGATAAACATTTAGAGCTGAAATTACATTTGACCATCATTCTTTTCATTATTTTGAGTCTTTTTTTTTTCTATGATATGTTAATTATATCTTAGGCTCTAGAGTTGTGGAACACTGGAACTTTGTATATGATATTTAACGGTTAATGCTAATGACTTTGTAACATGACTTTCAATTAAAGCATCAGCTTATAAAAATGATGGTATTGTGATCAGTTTAACTTAAATGTATTTGGATCTTTGTTAATTGGAAAGTTTAACATGTGTCAGGAAGATAATTTGGCAGCTGAAAGGAAACTGATTTGTGTATCAAAGATGTTTTATATATTAGCAAGAAAGGGGTAAAATTTGTTGCTTTATATATATGTAAAAATATGCCCTTGGTTTGGAACACGGTGCATAAATTTGGTCAGAATGTTGCGGATCTTTTCTAACTATCTCAGTTAAAACTTATTTACATAATATTCACTTCCAAATGCTTGTACTTAGATTGATTAGTAAAACCTCTTGTGGCTGCTAGGGTCCCCCCCTTCCATTCACACTAAAGAACACACCAGTTCTCATATCATGACACTATTGCCTATATTTTAGTGGAAGATGAATGCTTATTTGTTATTGGATTCTACCATGTTGAAACTTATGAGCTGTTATTTACTTTTGATGATTAAGGGTTCACATGGATTCATGAAGACACATAAATGGCGTGACACAATAGGAGCCTTTATAAATGTGGAGGCATCTGGGACTGGAGGGCCTGGTAGATATGTTCTTATCCAATATGATGCAAAATTCCTTTAAGATTATAAAATCCATTATTGAACACTTTCTTAAACTTTTTTGTTAATTAGTTCTTTACTTCCTTATATTAATGAGATTATTAGTGCTTTCTTAACCATTTTTTTTTCCTCTTTGGTTCCATCATCCCTATTAGCAGGGATATAATAAGATACATCTTCAATGTCTCTGTTCATCAACTTATGATATATGAGATATGTAGGACATTTTTATTGAATAATGTTGTTAAAATCAACAGATTTAGTATGCCAATCTGGACCCAGTTCTTGGCCTTCTTCTGTCTATGCGGAAGCAGCAATATACCCTATGGCTAATAGTGCAGCACAGGTTTTCTTTCCCTTCTAACCTCCCTCTATCTGTCTAAGACTCTAATGTTCTGTTTAACAATTGTGTTTTGACTTTTCATATTAACCAATTTAAACATGAATTTTCTATTTTAACATGCAGGATGTTTTTCCTGTTATTCCTGGAGATACAGATTACCGAATATTTGCCCAAGACTATGGGAATATTCCTGGGCTTGACATTATCTTTCTTCTTGGTGGTTATTTTTACCATACCTCCTATGATACAATAGAGAGACTATTGTATATATCTGACCTTTTTTTGTACAGATATTTGATTGAATTTAAATTATTTTTCCCTCAAGCATGTAGTTGATGTATTACTATGTCTCCAGACCTGGAAGCATCCAAGCACGAGGAGACAATTTGTTCAGCATAATCAAGACTTTTACTAATTCTTCTAAGCTACAAAACACCCATCAAACAAATTCTAGTGAAGTCACTGCTAGCATATACAAGGATGAGCAGGCTATCTTCTTTGATTATCTCTCATGGTTTATGGTAAGCATTGACTGATTGAAGTCTGTAGATTTCATGATTTGCTTATGATGTGCTGGTACTCCTAGCAATATGATCTTCAGCATTAGCCCATCTAACTCTTTTGTTCTTTTATATTTAAATTATGGATCCTCAGATATTCTATTCCAGAAGGGTAGCTCAAATTCTTCACAGTATTCCTATCTTCTTCTTCCTTGTTATGTCTTTTGCGCATGGTAGGTTGCATTCGTGGTCAGCAACTTTGTGTGATTTTATGAAAGGTAAATGGTTAGTTAGTTAATGCTAATTTATTCTGTATAAGATGTATTCTCACCAGTCTCCTTGTATTTACTCAATCTTAAATTTTTTTATCTCTATTGTAGGAGAACCTAAATTATTACATGTTGATCACCTTCAATAACATCTTGAAATTTGTTGGATTTGCAGGGTTGCTGCTCCATGCAGTTGGAATTATATTGGCAATTGTTGTGCCTGTTGCATTTTCTTTGCTGAGATTACTGTTCTCTTCTCAGACAATGAATTGGTAGGTTCCTTTAAGTTGACAACTACTTGTTTTTAGAACCTTTTATCTTTTGTTGAATAAGTGACAGCCTTCATGAACTATTTTGGGATTAAAAATTCCTGTTTTAATGAGAGTGGGGATTGGCTTGTTGTATGCTTGCTAGAATTTCACTGTATTAGTCAAATATTATAATGGGTTAAAAAGAGAATCCATCTTGTTAATGATAGAGCTGCTCTGAAGTGTTTGATGATAGCCTTACAAAATCTACAGTTTTAGGAGTATCTTATTATGGCCAATGGTTTATATGGAAATTGTGGCTGTTATGAGTATGAAGCAGTATCTAAGGCATCATAATTCAAAAACCTTCATGAATTTTCTGGGTTCTTGTGTTAACATTTTGGATGAAACACAGGTTCGCTCATCCATACTTGGCTTTCATGATGTTTATACCCTGCTCACTTGTTGGTCTTTTAATTCCAAGAATTATCTGGAGATGCTTTCCTCTGTCTCAAGACGTTTCAATTATCAAGACATCAAAAGAGGTATCCCAGCATATTGAAATATGTTTAAATAAGTCTACTGTGATAAAAATTTCGTAGTTTTTTAATCGTTATTCATTTATAAACTTGTAAACTCTATAGTAGACTCTGTCCTACTCATGCCCTTCTCTTTTTATCTTTGGTGCTAAACGCAGTTGTACTTATCTTATATAATGAGCCTGATGACAGTGACATCTTCAATATTGAGGCTTATCAATGCTTCAGCATAAGTAATGTGGTGGTGATGGGTTTGAGTAGTTAAATGCTCCATAACCAATGTTTTGAACTTCTATATATCTTCATCTATGTTCCTCAATAACCTCTTACCTGAATAACTACTAACGTGTTTAAATTTGGTTGTTTCCTTTAGTGTCCAAAATAAATATGGGCTAGTCATCTACTTTATTCTTTGGGTTGCAAGCTTTCCTCAACAAGTTTAAGTTGCTTTTTGAACAGTATCGGCATTTGTATCTTGGTTCTGTTGCTATTTAATGAACTATATTGTTGGAGAGAAAGGCTTCCAAGTTCCAACAAACAATGTTTTTAGAATTGGCATATCTATTTTGGTTTGTGCTATCTACATTCATGGTCTTTATAAATATTATTGTGGGGTCTTCTGAGTTTGGACACATTCTTGACGAATGATTTCAGTTTGTCTTGGTGGTGTGAGTCCAAGCTACCTAACATTTGATCTGACACATAAATTGCAGGCACTATCTGATGGAGCAAGGTTCTGGGGAGCATTTGGATTCTATGCCATATTAACTTTGGTGTGTGTTGAATTAATATCTAGTCAGACAATATGATCTCTCTGTAGCATGACATAGTGTGTTATCTTGACTTTTTGTATGGCTAAACAAGTTTAGTAAAAGCAGGTGTATCTTGTGTCTGGGTTGAGTGGAGGTTTCGTGACTTTTCTTATGTCAGCTTCCATGCTTCCTGCATGGATATCCTTCTGCTTTTCAGTCAAATCCTTTGGACGCCGATCACTCAGGTTGGTTGTGAATGTTCCTGTATTTTATACTTACTGTGTTTACATTTTTTGCACGAATAAATTCTTATGTCTTGCTTCACCTTTGGTCTTACAAGTATCCTTTGACTCTGTTTGTGTGTAACAATAGATTTGACTTCTTTCCTCACACCATTGATATGCATGTTATTTATCTAATCTTCTTGTTACATCTGCAACTCATATTTGGTTATCATCTTTTCTTTCACTTTATTTTTCTCCTCTCCAGGTCAACAATGTTTTACATAATACCTCTAGTTCCATGCCTTGCATATGCTGTTTATTTTGGTGGCTTTCTTGCCCAGTTTCTAATTGAGAAGATGGGCATGATGGGTTCTCTTCCTTCACCATATGGTTAGTTTTTTTTTTTTTTTTTTCAAATTATTTATATGATCCTACTGATTAAGTTGATGTATAATACGTAGCTTTTTTTGAGGCCTGAGATGATAATTAGACCATAGTGCTGGAATCACTAGTCTTCTGGCAAATATTTACCAGGAAAATCACTTCTTGTTATATTGGCTTGGTGGCTTCACTTCAAATTATTCCTAGATTTTATTCTGCATCCCAGGAATCAGGTTATTTGTTTAACTGATGTTGACTTGTGCATTTTGTCATGTGCTTATGCATGCTCCCACATGCGTATATGTATATACAATACATTTGTATAAATACATGTATAAGTATATTTGTTTTAAATAAAATGTGTATGGGATTATGTTGCTCGAGGTGTCCTTTATTGGGATTCATCACTTTTAGAAATTATCTAGATAAATTTGTTTTATAAAAGAAAATAAAGGTTGTAATTTCATTTGCCAAAATGCTTGTTGCTGAACAAGTTTTTTACTTCTTATTGCAGGGCGGTATGTTCCCGACACAGTTGTGGCTGCATTAATTGGAATTGTAACTGGATGGTGCGTGGGCCCTCTAGCGCCCATTTGTGGTCATTGGTTAGCTAGATCATCCATCTTGCAATTTTTGCTGCATCTTAGTGTGTCTGCTTTGGCGTTATCTTCCCAGTTCTTTCCTTACAGCATGTCTGCACCTAAGAGGATTGTTTTTCAGAATACTTTCCATACTGCAGGTATTGACACCCAGCAATGTTTATCAGAAATGGCAGTTTGGTGGGCTATTATAATTTTCTTGATGCCGTGTGAAATACTGAGGAGTTAATGTAGTGCCTATAATGTGCTTATTTGAGTTCCTCTATTTGTTCCCTTCTCCATTATCATTTTAGTACTCAAATGTCCTTTTTTAATTTTCTCTTTTTTAAGCAATTACTAACTACTTTCCTGTGGTTTGGCAGGCTCAAGTCAGATTGTGGAAGCCACTTATGATTTTTCTGTAGTTGATTCTAATTCTTTACTTTTCCTTTTCAAATATGCACCTGAAGTGGCAAAGGAATTGAATATTACTTCTGAGTTTTCATTTGAATCTGCATCATTGTCTAAACGCCAAGATTGGATGGTAAGTTTCATGCCAATATTATGTGAATCTTTTTCGTTCAGGTGGTTTGTTAAGACTGGTATTTAACTATTTATGTGTTTAACAATGGAGGCCAGCTCCTTGCACTCAGAGAAAAAGTCTCTGGTATGGGTACCAGAAACCCACGAAACAGTAACTGAAAATACAAGCAAGAAAGAAAAGATAGAATTTCCCATTTGGAGAACACGAACTCAGACTCCTCAGACCTCCTGGCGTCCTTTTCCTCCCAAATTCTTCTATGCCTCTTCCCTTCCTCCTCCTTCCTCTTTATCTCCTCTTCCTCTGCTTCTGTCATCATTCCTCACTCTCCTTCCTCTCCACTCATGTTGTGCCAGCTGGCTTGTTTGTTGTGCACTGCCTTCTCTCCCCTTTGTGGTCCCATTTGCTCTCCATCATTCTCAACTAACTCTTCTTCCTTCTCTCATACACCAGAAACTTCTTCTTTTGCTTTCTTGAATATACTTTGCTGACTAAGGGTATCATGGTTTTTCATTCTCACTCTCAATAGAAAGGAAAAGAGTGAAAGAAGATTGTTAACCTCATTTATTTTAATGCTTAACTGACTGTCCTTGAAATGATGTTGTTCTAGGGTGAGTCAAATAGTTTCTTCATTGGTAGTGAAGTCTTGAGTTGGTCCTAGGTTCTGAAATTGCAGATGTTAGCTTACGTAACAACACATCGAGTGGTAAGATCGGGATGGGGTTTGCACATAGGTCATAGGTTCATCCTCTTGTAAACCAAAAAATTTTCTTCTCATTCTTAGTATTTTAACAAATATTTGATGGCTTAAATTAGTATTATAATTCAATAAAAACTCTCTTCGCTTGCCGGTTGATTAGTCAGTAGCTGTCATCCCTTCACTTGTTTAAAATTTTAAATTACTTGGATCAGCTAGTTTTGGAGCTATACTGTTGTTATCATATATTCGTTGTTACAAAAGCAACTGCTCTTTTATTTTTTGTATTTATAATGGTTTATATACCTAAGACTCGTGAATATAAGAATTAATGTCAAGGCATTTTTCTTTGCAGGCAATTTTTCCAGTTTCTTTTCTCATTGCAAATAGTATGAAGTTCCCTGCAAAAGGGGATGATATTTTGAAGCAGTATGAATTCTTTCCCACATTGTCTGTCCAAAATCCATATTTAAATTCTGAAAAGGGACCGAGGAGAGTTTACTTGGAGCTTTATTTAGGGTGAGTGGATCACGGTGCTTGCGTCCAGCATAGTTAATCTACATAGTCACACACATATTTATGTTCTCTGTGGTTTCTTGTTTTGTTTTTCATCATGGTGGCTTAGATGGAAATCTTGATTGTACTAATTATTCAGTTGCATAAGTACTTTTTCATGTTGGTATTGTACAATAATAGTCAATACCTAACAATTGTTTCAAGGGATACACTAGTAGTGGATTAGTGGTCTCATTTTGGTTTTAAAATTGGGTGATTCTTGTCTGTGCAGGTGCTAATAGGGAAATATAATGTGATATATTCTTTGATCTGAATTCCTTGAAGTATTTAGTGATTATTCCAATCATTATGTGAATTTGTCTATAAAATATTAACAATTATGTTTTTCACTGCAATTTGTTTTCTGTAGTCTATAAGCTGTTTTCTTTTCCACCTTGTGTGAACTGGAAGAAAATGATGGAAAATTAAAACTTTTCCTCCTTTTCTTTACCTATATTTTACCTTGTTTTCATGTATAACTGAATTTATCTTCCTTTCAGCTCCTTAAAAGAGGTCTGGGTTGCGGTTCTTAACATCACTGGTCCTTTATCCAGTTGGTCATTTGCAGATAATATGCTTCCAGGTATGAAAATTGTTTCCTCCAATTTGTTTTTGGATTGATAATATCTTTTCATTGCATGATGTTGCTTGCATGTGCACAGGGCCTGAAAGTTATGATGGTGGTCCAAAATCATACATATGTCGTCTTAGTGGAGCCAGTGATTGGAATTGGACCTTCTGGTTAGAGGTAAAATTTAGATTTGATTCCTCTAAAGTGAAGGATTCATTTTAGAGAATAAAGTGAGGAACATTAACCATTAATGAGAAAATCAAAGAAAAAGATTTTAACAATCTTATAGTTTATTATACATATGCATATATTTTATCATGATCTCAACTAGTGACTTTCTTATCAACGGTTATAAATCCTCATTTTATTCTTTAAAATAAATCTCTCACTTTAGAGGAGTTAAATCTGTAAAATTTTTATGCTGTATTAAACTTCCCTTTGTGATAATCATCGCTGAACTTATTTTTATCTTAAAAATATCAGGCTAACAGCTCTGAACCACTAAGAGTGGAACTCGCTGTTTTAGACCAGAAGTTGGTTGATCCAGCAAACAGATTGAAGGGTCTTTTCCCAGACTGGGTCGATGTGACTGCCTATTCTAGTTTTATGTCCAGCTATATCTTTTAAATTCTTAATAAGCAAGCCTTGTATGTATGGGGCTGGCATCAAACTTGTTTTGAGATCAATTTTGTATAGGTTAGTCCTGCGAATTGATATGATAATTTGTGAAGCTCGCTAGTGTCCAAATCCCATTTCCAGCGCACGTATTTATTGTTGTTCCACAACGATGTAGTTCTTGGCAGAATAGAGTAATATGGTATTTGTAGATGCAAAACGTGAACCAAAGCAAAATGTGGTACGAGTTGGAATCCCGTTCTGCTGAACTCAACATGTGAAAATTAATGTTTTGAAACCCACACCGATAGATTCACAGTTATGCTTTCCGGTCGGGGGAAACACACAGCCTGGCTGGTTGATTATGCGTCACAAAATTTTTGCGCTGAGATAGTGAGATGGTTTGAACACGAGAATTCTTGTAAAGACTAACTACAAAAGTTTGGTAAATTAAACCTTTAGAGAAATGATACACCATCGTTTTATATCAAATAACTGCATAAATTTGTGTCATATAGTTATTTTACATTAAAATGATAACATTAGGAGAAATTTTATGTATTCTAAGAATAGTATGCGTTCAAGTAGGCGTTTGCCCCTCTTATCAAACAGATATATTCACAACTTTTTATCTAATCACGAAAGAGATTTATTTATTTTTGTAAGAATGAAAAAGTCTTTACTAGATATGGTATGAATTAAGACAAAGCGACAAATTATAGAGAGATTAACTGAATTTGATCCCATATAATATTATATAATAAAATGTAAATAAAATCTAAACAGTGAATAATATTAATCTCAAAGTATCTAAGATTTTTCTTTAAAATAATAATATTTTAGGAAAGAACAAAGGCTGTTATGCTATGTTAGCATGTTACTTCATTGCAAGTAGATGTTTAATTATTTATATCATATTTCTATTCTGAGTTTATTTATTTATTACTGTATCATTTTTAAAAAAAAAACTCTTTTCTTTTCCAATTTTTTAATATATTTTCAATTTATAATTATTTTTCTACATTTATTTATATTGATTGGTATTTGTTTATAAACATATAATTATATGTATATATTAAAATATATAAACATTATTTACATATTTATGATGCACAAGTATAACTTCTAATCAGTTGTTGAACCAATTAATCAGTGATTAGGTAAACTTTTTTTGAATTGTCCCTCCCGAATTTTATAAACTTAGTAAAAATACAGTGTAACTTTTATCATATCATATGAGAACGAAAATGTGAATAATACCATAGATTTGTAAAAGGAAAACTATTTTTTTTTAGGTCAAAATCCCATTTTGCTTGCCTCTGGAAATGCAAAGTGAAAAGATTTAAGCAAGGTGAGAGAGAGATTGACATAGCATAAATATAAAAATAAGATTATAAGTAAAAAAAATAATAAAATACTAGTTATACATATTTTAAATTATTTGGAGTAATTTTAATTTTTTGACTAAAAATAATTTTATTTTAAATTGTGTTAATATTTAGTGTAACTATCTTACAAGGAATTTAAAGGGGTGGGATTTAAGAATAATAGTTTTATTTAAATAATTTTAATAGTTTGAAATCATAGAAAAAAATTATGATAGTATGATTTGTAAATAATAATTTATTAATATTTAATGTACTTTATCTAATAGTATTTAATTATTTATTAGATTTAAATCAATTTTATTGTATGGATAAATAATGTAAGCAATCCAACACTCAAGTTAGTAAAGTTTCAAAAGAATTATATGTTTAAGATGAATGAATGGTACCTTGATGTGTTCCCTTTATATAAGTAAGGTAGACCAATTTGATTAGTATACAAATTCTTCAAAAATATTGAATAGTCTATTCATTAAGCTTAATTCATATATTTATCCTAATCTTTTAGGATTTTATCTTTTATAACTGACACGATTATTTATATTGACATGATTATTATTCTTATTATTATCTCAATCAGTAATAATTAACTAGCTTTTCAACTTTTTCAGCAATAAAATTTGTTTCTTTGCTACAGTATTTTTCTTTTCTTATATATATATATACACACACTATTATAAAAGAGATTTTTTTCTTTGATTTCAAATTTTCACTTTTTTAAAAAAATCATTAATAATTAATTGAATATAAATAAAAATAAATAAAATTATAAACACAAATATTTTTTTATAACTATATTTTACAATTACAATTAATTTCAAATATAAAGAGTTATTTTTTTATATATATTATTATAATTATCTTTAAATATATTTTAATTTTTTATAAAATTATTTTATTTAAATAATTTTAATTATTTAAATTATAATTATTTAATTTATGAAATAATTATTTAAGTAAAAAATTTTTAAAAATATAAATTGAGAAGCACAACGGTGCTTATCAAGACACTAATACTGTATAATAAAGTTGGTTCTAGTAACAAGAGCCTTCCAAAATCATAATTTTGAGTAATTTTGTAATTTATAATTGATATATCTTTCAAATTTTTACATTTTTAATATATAAATAAATGTATATTATGATTTGACTTTTTGAATATTGGTCTATTCATAAATACTTAAGTCTATCACACTAAAATTTATAAGTATGATTTATAAAAAATATTAACTAAAAATATAAAAATGTAAGCAATTGTGCAATGCATATTGAATGATTAGTTTTTCTTTTTGTAAATCAGGATTATTCTTACAAAAGTTCTGTCCATTTGAATCGTTTCATAAATATAATTTTAAATGCGATTCTCAAAATTCAAATCACAATCCTCATGTTTGAGATGTAGCTCACTTCTACCGAATAACTAGTTATACTTGAATTACTACTTGATAATGTGTTTGCAGAATTAATGAAGGATGTTACTTATTTACTTTTTTTTTTATATCAATAGTCATATATTGTTAAATATATACTAATTGTTAATTCTGAAAATAAATATTTAGAATCCATCATTAGCCAAAAATCAGTCAATGTTTCACAATTTATCAAAGTAACAGTGTTCAAGAAAAAAAAATGAATAATGGAATAATTCACTTTTTTTTTTTGGTTCAAAATGGAATAATTCATATGAATATATAACATGTAAGGGTACAAAAGATAGAAACACATATATGATTTCATCTTTTATGGTGTGTTTAGAATGACAAATTTTATAATTTAATTTTATTTCTTTATTATAACTTTAATAAAGATCCAATAATCATGTCTTTGTAAAGATAATAATGTAAATTTCTTAAAATAAAATCAATTTAGTTTCTTTTTAGTATATTATAAATATAAAAATTAATTTTTAAATCAATTCAAAATTCATAATTTTTAAAATAAATTTTTAACATAAATTTTTATTTTTAATTTAATTTAATTTAATTTAATTAAACTCAACTTAATTTAATTTAATTTAATTATAATTTTAATAATTTTTATGATTCTAAACACATTCATAAGAAAATAATATTATAAAGTTACTAGGCCTTGTCGATTTGGTTCGGCCCAAGAATAGTTGGCATAGGTAAGCTGGGCCGGGCTACAAGTGGGCTCTCGTGGCCCACATTTCCACATCGGCTCCACGGGAGCTAGGGTTTCTTAAACCCCCACTATATAATTGAATGACCTCGTCTTCAACCCTCTTCTGCTACCGCAAAGCGAGGGCCCATCTACCCTTCTATCTTACAGTGAAGTTTCTACATCAGCCGCCATGGTATCAATGCTTCTCTTCTCTCTCTGCTCGTATTCTCTCTACTTCGTTGTTAGCTCTCTCTTGCCATTGATCTGTCTTCTGTATCCTCCTTTTCTATTTTTCTTTCTTAGGTGAAGTACTCCAGAGAACCTGACAATCCCACCAAGTGTAAGTCCAATTTTGCTATCATATGTTGATAATCATGGTTTAATATCCTCTAGTTTTCTTGCATTTGGACTAGATTCGATTTGTTCTGTTTTTGCGCTATCATAATTTGTCACTATCATTTTATTCGCTACAATGAATGCTTTTGAGGTATCAATCTTAGCTTTTTCTTTTTGTTATTTTTTATTTTCATCTGCAGCCTGCAAGGCTAGAGGCGCTGACCTTAGAGTCCATTTCAAGGTACAAGTTCTGTTACTTCTGAGATTTTCCGTCTAATTATTTTTAAAATTCAACGTAATTTTCATATGCTGTAACGGTGCATCAATACTCTTTCTTCTGTGACTGTGGCGGGATGGGATGGTGGTGGTGTGTTATTTGGCAGAAGTACTCAGCAACTGTAAGGTCGATTAATTGGAACCTTAATTTGCGCTAATGAAGCCTGATGAAAAAAGCAGGGGCCTGTTGCCCATGTGAGCAGGTCTCCCGTAGACTTCAGGGACAGCATTGCCATTGTTTTTGGGTGAACCTTTGTGTCTTGTTTGTGACTGAAGGTTCAGTAAATGATGGAACATGTTGCGCTTTAATTGCATCATACTTTTTGGATTCGTATTGAACTTGTGTATGTTGCCAAATTCCAATTTCTTGACAATTCTTGTTTGTTGAGGATATCATGTCATTCTTTAGTTTCAAAGGGTAATACAATTTAGTTACCAATTTACCATCCTTATCAAGTGGTATAGTCAGGGTCAGAGCTAGACTAATCTAGCTAGGGGGGCCAAGAAAAATTTCACTGTTGGTGGCCAAAATAAAAAATTATTTATTTTAAAAAAGTTTTTCAATTTAAACCCCCCCACATAGCAATGCGATGCCCCTGGGGATAGTTGCTGTGGTTGATTGCATTGATTAAAAATATTAGTAAAGAAGTCGAGGTTATGTATTGTACTGGTTTTTAATTAGGGAATAGAGAACTTTTGATAATAAAAAACTGGCATGGGAGAAGACCTGATGAAAAAAGCAGGGGTTTGTTGCCGATGTGAACTGGCCTCTCGTAACCATCAGGGATATGATATCCATTGTTGTTGGGTGAACCTCTGTTTCTTGTTTGTGACTGAAGGTTCAGTAAATGATGGAACATGCTTTTCGTTTGCATGCATACTTTTCAAAGGGTAATGCAATTTAGTTATCATCCCCACCAAGTGGTATAGCTGCTGTGGTTGGTCGCATTAATTAAAAATACTTGTAAAGAATTAGAAGTAATGTTTTGTACTGGTTTTCTTTAGTTAGGGTTTAGGGAAAACTTCTGTTAATAAAAAATGGATTAGGAGAAAAACCTGGTGAAAAAAGCAGGGGTTTGTTGCCTATGTGAACAGACCTCTCGTAATCTTCAGGGATATAATAACCATTGTTATTGGGTGAACCTCTGTTCCATGTTTGTGACTTAAGGTTCAGTAAATGATGGAACATGCCTCACATTAATTAAAAATACTTGTAAAGAATTAGAAGTAATGTTTTGTACTGGTTTTCTTTAGTTAGTTTAGGGAAAACTTTTGTTACTAAAAAATTGAGTAGGAGAAAACCTGATGAAGAAAGCAGGGGTTTGTTGCCTATGTGAACAGACCTCTCGTAACCTTCAGGGATATAATAACCATTGTTATTGGGTGAACCTCCGTTCCTTGTTTGTGACTTAAGGTTCAGTAAATGATGAACATGCCTTTCACTTACATGCATGTATGCATCATGATTAACTTGGGTTTGTTACCATAGTATTTTTTTTTCTTTGTTGTAGAGGATACCATCTGGAATAGATGCTAGAGTATACCTCATCAGCAAAAGAAACTGTGTTTGCAAAGGCAATGTCTAAATCTTTACCTGTTTTGATTTAAAACCTGATTATAAAAGTGAGGTGTCTTCTTCCCAAAAAAAAAGGCAGGGCTCTGGTGTCTTTGTGAAATTGTGAGCACTGCTTACTTGTAACTTTCAGCGGCATGTTCACTATTATTATTGGGTTAATATATCTGTTTCTTTTTCGTGAATGAAAGCTCCATAATTGGTGGATGATATAAGTATGTGACTTTTTATTCAATTGTTTTATTATTATTTTCCTAGACTTAAGATTTACCTTTTAAATTGTTTTTACAGAACACTAGGGAAACTGCCCATGCCATCAGGAAGTTGCCCTTGGCAAAGGCTAAAAGGTACTTGGAGGATGTTTTGGCCCACAAACAGGCCATTCCATTCCGACGTTTCTGTGGTGGTGTTGGGAGGACAGCCCAAGCAAAGAATAGACACTCTAATGGGCAAGGACGCTGGCCTGTCAAATCAGCTAAATTCATCCTAGATTTGCTCAAGAATGCTGAGAGTAATGCTGAAGTATGTCCTATATCTTTATTGACTTTGCGATGTGACTATTTTAAGCTGTTTCCCTATAACTGGTAATATCTTCCTTTCAGGTGAAAGGTTTGGATGTCGATGCTCTCTTCATTTCTCATATCCAGGTCAATCAAGCACAGAAGCAAAGACGCCGAACCTACCGAGCCCATGGAAGAATCAACCGTATGTTTGAAATCTTTAGATTTTTGTTTTATGGATTGTTACATGGTTTTATTCATGGAGACTGTTTTGGCAGCTTACATGTCATCCCCCTGCCACATTGAGCTGATATTATCTGAAAAGGAAGAGCCTGTCAAGAAGGAGGTATTGATTGATCATTTGGATGTTGTCATTTTGATGTCATTTTTTCTTTGTCATCTAATGTTTATGCCTTGTTGGTCTTGTAGCCCGAGACCCAGTTGGCAACAAGCAAGAAGAAGTCTCAAGCCCTTCGAAGTGGTGCTTCATCTTAAATTGCTTTTCAACCAAATTATTGGTGGCCCTACATTTCTAGATTATGTCGAGCGGAGTTTTGTTGGTTATTTTTCTTTTATTATTTGGTATGAGCTCTTCCTAGAAGAGGCTCGAACATTTTGTTTCATACTATGTTTTATTTAATTTGAGTTAATTGGAAAACTTAAGGTAGTCCATCTGATTGGTTGGATTTTTACCTACTCTGACTGAATACTTGACGTACGCTAGCCTTAAAGAAAGAATAGATGCTTGCTATCCAATGGCCTAGATGTTATGTTTATTAGAACATAAGTCGACTATTAATGGTTTTTCTTCTACTCCAATTGTGTTGAAAGACATGTGGCTCTTTTATTAGAAGCTGGCTCTCGTTATTATACTTGGGTAGGCCTGTCTGATATTGTGAGTTTTTGAAGAAGGTCGTATTTTTCTCATGAGATTACCTATATATAAATCCTTTAATATGTTTCGTTAATAATTGAACCTAGTTTTCTTTGTTTTTGGATGTTGTTGTGTTAGGGTGTATTCTTGTTAGTTGATTTGCTGGCAGTTTAAGAGCTGGTCCATTCTGTACCAAAGTATAAACCAAGCCAAGAAAATTCTTGTGTTTTTAAAATGTATTTACGTTTGAGGTTCCAAAAATGTCTAGCTATCCAAGTTTGTTCACGTTTCTCTCGAGGCTCAAGGCTGTAAATGTGTACAAAGTATCTGTTATTCTATGAGTAGAAGTAGAAATTATGTTTGAGAGTTTGAAAGAAATAAAAAAGAAAGGGATTAAAGAAAATAAAGGAAGAGGAAAGAAAGGAAAATTAAAAGTTAATTAAATAATTTTTTTTATTTGAATGTTTTAAATATTTAAAAAAAATTTAAATTGAAAGAATATTAAAATATTTTTAAAAATTATTAAGAAATAATTTTAAAGGATAATTTAAAAATTTTTATTTTAATTTTTTTTAAAAAAAATATTTTTAAATAAGGGAGAAGTTTATGATAAATTTATTATTTTTTTTATTTTTTTTTCTTAATCTCTCATTTAAACATAACATTAGGAGTAACCGGGTGAACAAGTAGAAAAACATTTGTCTCACAGATAAGCAATAGGTTGTAGTTTAAATGGTAGGCAAAGAATTAAGTAGTAGGTTAGAGAAAAGAATCAAAAAATAAAAACTCAACGTGTCTCTTATTGCTGTCTAATCGTGTTTAATAATTTTTAACCCTCACTATGTTGTTTTTTGAGTTTTGGGTTTGGACTGCTAGGGCTGACTCTATATTTAGTTAAGATACTAGATAATAATTTATTCAGTCAAAATAATTTTTATTCAACATTGATTATATAAGATAAAATAATTTGATTTTTATCTATTATAGAATCAATACTAAATAAAATTATTTTGATTAGATATTATTCTATCTAATATATTATCTAAATATTACATAAAGATGAATAATATTAATTATACTATACTATTTATTATTCATAGATAATACTAAATTGGCCTTAAATATTTATATACCGTAACCCAATTTTAAACATTTCAACTATAATTATATAAAAAAATATAAAATATGCAACTTAGGGTGTTCATAGATCAGGGTTGATCTTGATTTAAGGAATGGTTCGGGCTAAATAACTGACCTTGTTCTCTATCCGAGATAGATCCTAGACCCGTGCGTATCTAGCCATTATCAATATGGTTATATGAGCTTGGACAATTTTTTTGTTTACATTGCAAGGTTTAACTCTGATTTATTTATTTTTGTTATTGAGCAAATATAATTTCTCTCAGTCCAAACCCAACTTCGGCCGAGTCTATTTAAGTCTAAGATTTCGAGTTGAGATCCGGCCATTATGATCCCACCCTTTGTTTGGATATATTAGCTTTGTTTTTTTTCTTTTTTTGTCAACGAATATATTAGCTTATTAAGTCTTTGGGCCAGATTGTGCCACGAGCAGCTGTGTTTGCAGCCCCCAAAAAAGGAGATGAATTTTAAGAGTAGCAGCCTCTTTCGGCACTTCCCTAACACCAAGTATTGAAATCTTGAATCAAAATAAAATAATAATAGCTTGAAAAACTGCGGACTCTGATCTGATATAACTTCTGAAAGAAACTGTTCCTTTCCCCTTAAATTACTCTGAGAATCCAATACCAACAGTGCAGTACTACTTTTCATGAGCTGCATCATTATACAATTCTCATTCATCATGCCCCATCAAATTTGGTGAGATTACGTTCGTGGGAGCCAATCCATCTGCACTAAGCCGCATAAGCAATAGAACAAAGAAGCTTTGGAAGGAATACACGGCAACCTGGAAAACGGAAACCACACGCTCTAACGTTTGCTACATCGTAAGCTAAAGTCCCCAACTCCAATCTGCTACAGCTTACAACGTCCCTATGGGGGAAACAATTATCAGAATCGGAGATATTGAGAACAATACGTGTAACCCGTAATCAGAACTTGCTACTACTTTCGAAACGAATGGCATATCAATAAACTTACAAAAGAGTACAAGACTCATCAGCTGGCACCATTGGTCATTGACATGCCAATCTTTTGTCGCCTGGGGTATTCAACTAATGGGAGAACCCGGAGCTAAGATCTTAAACTATATCGATTTTGTAATTTTTCTATTTCAAATAGGGTAGGCTGGTCTTCCTTCTAACTCTGTTTTCTTTTACCGACTAAAGATAAAAAAAGAGGATGGGTCGTGTATGAAGCATTATGCGACCTGGCTAGCATCCATGCCTGTGATGCATACGAGTCATTGATTTAATTTCTGGGGTAGTTCGGTTCTTTTATATTCTGGCCTGACAACTCCGTAGAATTAAAACTATCTTGGGTTTCTCGTTTGTTTGGTTATTGTTTGCAGTCACAAATGGCATTACCAAAGGGAGGATGTGGTTGGGAGAAACAAAAAGGCCTTTTAATCCCACATCGATACTGAAGCACCTTGGTTGAGAAGAAGCTGTGCGATATAATAAGAGTGATGAATTAGGTTTCTTCATCTTTGCGCTTGGGGCAATGACGCAGCTAGTAGTGAGGTTCTAACCGAGGCGCGTCTATTGCTGGTTGAAAACTATTTTCCAAACCCTCTCTTAGGCCTGGGTTTGGCCCAGGCCTTTGAGAATTTCTGGAAGGGCTCCCTTCGGGGTAAAGCCCTACAATTCGAGTTTAAACTTCAAAATTTTAAATGACTCTGGTCTTCTAGTTACTTTTAAGGTAACTTAATGTAAGATCTGCTTTGTTGGACTGAATTGCAGTTGTAGCGCTAGCCATTGCGGAGTTTTGTTCTCGTCCCTTGGCAATTTTACAAGGGCATTTTATGGCTCTACCAGAATATGGCTTCCCAAGATGAACCAAATGATTGTTCTTGGAGAATTAGTAGGAGATTGAAAAGCCATTACCTTTAAAGTTTAGTTAGGGTTCTTACAATCAAAGAATTTTTTATGTACCTTTTCGGTTCATTTTCAGTTCAGGCTAAGTTGATCACACAGTTTTAGTTTTGCTAGCTATATTTCATAACAAATTTTTTACATTACAATTCAATTTTGTAATAAATACTTATGTGAATAATTAAGCTAAAATTATTTCTGATCATCCGTTAAATATATCTCTCATTTTATAATTAATTATAAATTTTATTTTATTTTCATTCACTGTTTTATATTTATTATGTAAGTAGATTATAAAAAAATAATCAAATTCTTTAAATTATATATAATTTATGTTTATTTTTAATTTAGTTCAATGAATTTTTATAATTTTAAATATTTTTAATTTAATTCCTATCTATTACTTGTCATCAATTTGTGCATTCGTGATGAATGAAAAATTAATTATACTAGCATTTATAACATATGTCTTGTTATATATGTATAACTTATCAAAGAAAGATTAAATTAAAAATATTTAAAATTATAAAAATTTATTGAACCAAACTAAAAATAAATATAAATTATATATAATTTAATGAATTTGATTTTTTTTTATAATCTACTTACATAATAAATATAAAACAGTGAATAAAAATAAAATTTATAATTAATTATAAAATGAGAGATATATTTAACGGATGATCAGATACTTAAAATTATGAAAAAAATTTGAAAATAAAAAATAATTAAAGAAATTAAATTAAAAGTGAATATAAATTCTAAAAATTAAATATTTAACTTTAACCAATTAAAAATTTAGTTTACTATCAATATAAAATTATTATTAAATTATATATTGATGAATTACTAAAAAAAGAAATTGATCATAACAATTATTAGATAAAAAGTTACATTTTTAATGATATATTAATATAAAAAAAATTAAACCAGGGAGAAATTTGACATTAAAATTCCAGAATTGGCTGCACCACTGCTTCTTCAACACTGTGCGCTCCCTTTGGAGTGTTTTCCGGCGTAGGCGTTTGATCGACATCAGTCACCGCTCCGTCTTTGTCTGCCTTTCTCCGACGACGGTTCTATCTTCTTAAGGTAGGATGCTTTCTTTTCTTTCGTTTTTTTTTAGCATTCACTCTCGTGCTAAATTTTCTACCAAAAGATATCTTCTTTTTTTCGCCAAGAATAATAAATTACTCGTTCGTTTAGCTGCAATTTCTTCCTTTCTTAGTTTTTTTTTTAAAAATTTTTTGTCTGGTTACCCGATCACCGTAAATCCCATTCGAACAAACACTATATGGGGTTTTATTTCAGTTTGCATTGTTGAATGTCGAGATGCGGAAATGGGGGCCACGATGCTTAAAAGAATTGTCTTGTTTCTGCTTAAATGATCTTGTTTCTATGTCCATTTTTCATTGAATTTTCCTGTTGGGTGTGCTTTTACAATGACTGCTGGGAACAGAATATAGCACACTGTAATTGTCAGTTATAAGTGTATTTTAAAAGATTTTTGCTGAACCAGAACGAAAATCCCATCAATCACCGAACAACCCTTTTCTCAATTTGAAGTGTAGGACGCCAAATATTGCACTGAGGACAGGATACAGTTGTCCCACAAAACTGAGATCTGGTCCAAGGTTTTTTGTGAGACCTTTGTGGTATTTTGTGATTGTTCCACGTGTTTTGGGTTCTCAGAGAGGACAAGAGCGAGGCTGTTTGGGAAGGCTAAAATCTTGGTGGCTAAAACCTTTATGGTATATCATACCTTGTATTTCATTCAGTCATTGTCACCACTATAATATTCCAATCAGGTCCTCTTTCTCCATTGGATTGTGATTTATCAGGCTTAACCTTTTTGCAGGACTATTGAGAGTAAACTCTACTTGAAGTTTAGAAAGCTCTCTGTCTATTCTATGATATATAGGGCCTTCATGTTCTGCTTGGCAGTTAATAACTGGAATATTAAGTAATTCCTGTAAGGACATGAATTATTTGTGTTATTACTGAGAAAGATATATAACCGCATGGAAGACCTCAAATTTTCATTTTATTTTCTTTTATGTTACTCTTTTTGTGCTCTATCCTAAGATCATGTCTTGTGGTATAATCAGAATTAGCATGTTTCTTATCTTGTAGCACTGGTTTTGATCTAGGTTTTGTTAAACGTTTATGGATTTAAAGGGTTGCCCTGTGTTTTCCTTTAATATTTTGCTTCCTTAGATGGATTGGCAAGGGCAAAAGCTAGCAGAGCAGCTGATGCAGATAATGCTGCTTGCATTTGCTGTGATTGCATTTGCAACTGGATATGTTATGGCTTCTTTCCAATTGATGGTCCTCATATATGCTGGTGGTTCGGTTCTCACCACATTGGTGACTGTCCCTAATTGGCCCTTTTTCAACCGCCATCCTCTTAAGTGGTTGGATCCAGGTGCGGTAGAAAAGCATCCAAAGCCACAACCATCGATGAATGTAAATTCAAAGAAGAAACCATTTAAGAAGTAGGGATTTTTTTTACTTTACATATTTTGGTACTCATATTTCCTTGTGTTTTAAAGTCAATGCTTTGACAGTATTTTGCATTTCTTTCTTATTTTCTTCCCTTCCCTTTCCCCCTCAGTGGATATTACAGTGTACTTTAATTCCTTGGACTACAACGATATACTTGTTTGCTTTTAGATATTGCTTGTCTTGTTAGCCACTTGTTTACTTTAAGACAGTATTTTGCATTTATTTCTTATTTTCTTCCCCTCCCTTTCCCCCTCCGTGGATATTGCAGTGTACTTTAATTCCTTGGACTACAACGAGATACTTATTTGCTTTTAGATATTGCTTGTCTTGTTAGCCACTTGTGTTTTTTACCTGTTTTCTAGTTATGATCTCTTTTAGTTAACAGGTATGTTGTTGTTCATGAATTTCAAGAAATTGGTTTTATATCTTAAAGTTTTTTTTTTCTGTATCTTCCGTTACAAGCAGTTACAAACTCACTTTTTTGGTTGTAGTCCTGGTGCTTAGGGTTGTAGTCTTGGTTGTTCGCAATATATTCCTCATGTTTTTCCGTCAATGGGATTTTTTTTTTTTTTTACTGCAACACCGAATGAATTGCTAGAAAAGGAGATGCCTGATTGAAACATTGATCCTTCCTTTCCCTCCATCTAAATACAAAGTGCACGTACTTTTCACATGGAGAATGGAGATTGTTGTACTTGGAGCATAGCACAACTTTATGCTATGTTTGGATGTTTTTCAGTTAAGGGAAAGGGAAGGGAAATAAAGGAAAAGATCCGGAAGGAAGGGAATGGAAAGGGAGTTTGGTTAAAGAATGGTTAAGTGCAGTGATAACACCATTTGCATAATGAGTCAACGATACTGGGTGCTGGAAATAAACTAGAACGATATTAGACTACAATTTGGCCTCTCCTTGTACTTAGCCACCAGTGGGTGCTTAAACCTGCAAATATGCTCTTTAAGGATATGCTTGGAGTTTGAAAGAAATGAAAAAGAAATGGATTTAAAGAAAATGAAAGAAAATGAAAGAAAGGAGAATCAAAAGTCTTTTTAATATTTTTTTTTCTTTGTTTAGATGTTTTAAATATTTTAAAAAATATTTAATTGAAAGAATTTTAAAATGTTCATAAAATTAATTAGGGGATGTTTTGAATGATTATTTAAATTTTTTTATTTTTTTTCTTTTATAAAATTTTTAAATAAAGGAGATGTTTATGATAAATATTTTTTTCCCTTATTTTCTCTCTAATTCTGCATTCAAACATAGCATAAATGGTATTGACATAGGACATGAAGCTTGTATGTATTGCATGGAGGAAGAAGAGAAATAAGAAAATGGCTGTTTTCGGGATCATATGCAAGGACAAGGACCTAAAATTGATCAGCTACCACTGTTCTTCCATGATATTTTCTTTATTGGAGTTTGTTTGGCCTGGATTCAAAGGCACATCGGAGCAACCACGAGGTGTTGCTCAGTTGACAAATTGAGCTCTATGTAGATGAATTTTACTTGCAATGCAAAGGTACGAATCCTATTCGAATCACCTTATGGTCCAAAATGGAGATTAGTCTCGGGGACTCCCTGTGGTTTCATCAGAAAAAGAAAGGCACATCGGAGATAGGGATTCCTTATAACTCATTTGATTTTCTTATAGGTGGTTACCACTTTCACTTTAACCCTATAAAATCCATCATGCACCATGTATTTTTGAGGATCTAAATTCATCATTTGATTATCTGTTGTTAACTTACTAAAAGAATTTGATTTCTAAAGTGGTTATTATCGTGGTCAAATACTTTTAATAACATGATAATACATAATTAGATAATAATATTAAAAAATTTATATTAACAGTAAATCAAAATTAATTTAAAAAATCCATTCTAAGTTTTTTCTAAAATTTTAAACTAATTAGATTTTTTTATGAGAATTCTCGTTATGGCACTAAAATTTTAAAAATATGAAATAGACTTTTAAAGTTAGTGATGGAATTAGAATAAATATTGAGGACAACAAAAACTTAGAGTATTAAATATTAATTTGTAAAAATAAAACTAAAAATAAGATAAGTGTACTTTTTGAAACCTAAGAGGTTGACCTAGTGATTAAAGAGTTACATTTTTTACCTTAGTTACTCAAGTTCGAACCTTTAACCAATATGTAGAGCAATTAATTCTTGTAAGTGTATATTTAGTATAAGAATAAAAATGAAAATAAAATTTTCATTGATGACATTTGTAATACAAATTGTTTCTGTTGGATTATTTAATTCTATATGGGATAGCATAATAACATATTTATTAAAATTCAGATTAATTAAATGTCAAATATTGTGAAGTGTTTTTAATTTATTCCATTGTGATCATTTTTGTTATTAGGCTTTGATAAACACTTAAATTTAATATGAATTATGATGATATTTGGTCTTGTGTATAAATTTTTTATAATGAGTAAGTTAACATGTGTATAAGCATAAGAAGAGACCCTTACTTACATCTTATATATATTGTAAATGCCTCATTGAGACCATAAGTTTCTAGCCTTCTACAAATAGGGAATGAAAATAATCTCTCTTTTGCACACACACCACTAGCTAAACCTAGTATATTCTTGTGTATTTTTATTGATATACATGCGATAGATTAAAATTAATGTTTTGTTCCTAATCAATAAATCTAGCAATTTTTTGTTAACAAATATAAAAATTTCTTATTTATATAAAATGAATATGAAATAAAATTACTATTCTTAAGTCCTAAATATAACGTAAGACTATGGTCGAACTGCACCATACGATTAACCTTGTTTGTTGTCAATAGCAAGTCTTCTTTTTAAAAGAACATTGTGTCTAAGGTTTGACATGTTTAAAATTTTCCAAATATTAGCATAGTTGAGACCAAGTACATGATTGGATTTGATGAATTATTTTTTAACACTTTTTTTTTACACAAATTAAGAAGTTTTTTTCTAATTGTAGCGTGTTTGGATTCATGAAATTTATTCACTAGAAACAACATTTTTAATAAACTTTGTTTTCAGTATTATTTGATTCTTGATTTTCGGATGATTTCAGAACTTTGGGAGAAAACTACTCCTTTGCCCTCCGATAAAAGTGTTTTTAAATATCATTTCATATAATTCTTTTGATAATATATTACATAAAAATAATTTGTTTATTGAATTCAAATAAAAAAAAAACTCATTGTCCCAAATCATTTCTGAATTAACATATCTAAACATAAACTAATTTTTTTTCATAATTAATAGTCTTAAGAATCGCTAAAAGACATAATTAAGTTTTTTAAATAATATTATTTTCACAATTAATATAAACACATTAATGTTTTTAATTTATTTCATATTTTTTATTTTTTAAAAATAGAAATAAAATAGAAAAATATTTTAATTTCTTTAAAAAATAAATCGAACAAATAAAAGACATCATATATATTAAAATTAACACGTACAAATAATGTGAATGAACAAATTTTCTTTAATTAATGGAGAAAAAAAGCTTATGCATATATTTTTGAAAGTCGAAATCTCACCCAAATTTAAAAGTTGAATCCAATGAGTTTGGTCTAATAGTTAATAAAGTGTGCTCTCTACTATAATGATTTGGATTCAAATTTGTACTGCTGCTACTAAATAAATTAACTAAATGTATTAAGATAATATAAGAATAGTTCAAAGATACCTCTATGATAAAAATAATAATAAAATCTAAAAGTTTAAGAGATATTTGTTCATTTTTATTTTTTATATTCATCAATCCGTAGTGGACCATAACTTTTTACCCGGCGACCACATAATGGGCCTACTTCCTCGTTGCGTTGGGACGTCGCTTTCTGAAGCAGTCGACTATTTGTAGACTTTGAGTGCCGTTCTCCGTTACTGTGCCCGCCCACCCTTATGTATCTTTCCTGGAAATTGGGTATAAACAGTACAGTAATAAATAAAAATATTTATTAGAATTAATATTAATTTTAAAAGAGAAAAGAATATAAAGATGTTTTAAATTTGAAGTCATTTATAAATAATTTTTTAAAATTTAAATTTATTTTAATAAATATTTAAATTATAATATTTATATAAATTATTTATTTATTTATTTATTTTAAAATAAATAAAATTTTTTAAAATAAATAAAAAATAAATATAAAAATTAATTTATATAATTATTATAATTTAAATATTAATTAAAATAATTTTAAAATTTAAGAGATTATTTACAAATAATCTAAATTTTAAAAATTTTATATGTTATTTTTTATTTTTAAATAATATAATAAGTTACCTATCAATCAAAAAACTGGTAAAATATTGTCTTGCATGAAATGTGAAAAAAATAAAGTCCTTTAAAAAGAATAAGTAAAATTTCATTTTTTAAGAAATGTAAAATTTTTTGTAAATTAAGAGGATTTATTATGGTATATTATTAAAAAAAATTAATATATTGATTTTATTTATAATATTCATCAAATAAAATAATTTGTTAATATTGTATGTAAAAATATTATAATTTTGTTTACAAAATTTGTATAAAATATAAATTTATAATTTTTATTTATTATAAATAATAATTAAAATTATGAAACTATAAAATAAACATAATAAAAAAAAGTTACAAAATTTATCTCAAAAGAACATCTCAATTTTTAAGTGTTGATACTTTATTTCAGAAATTCAAAATATAAATATCATTAAAATTAAGCGCAGTAAAATTTATGAACAGGAAAAAAGTTAATTTAGTGAAATTTTATCTTTTTTTAATGAATATGTTGAAAAGGCCCTGAATTAGAATTTAGAAGTTAGAATTACTCAAACTATCTTTAGCATATTTGTTTATCATTAATTTTCTGTTGCCAACGCCAGTTGGCAAAAAGCAAAAATATCTTGCTGAGATAAAATGCTCATTAAAAACCGTGCTAACGGACGTTAGTGTTGAGCAAAAGTGTTTCTAAACAAGCTGGTTATCATCTCAATAATATTATCGTTTCAGTCAGTGTCTGTCATACATTGAAAGTATATTTGATTTAGTTTTTAAAGTTATAATTTAGACAAAAATTACAAAAAATTATATTTAAACCATAATTTATAAGTTTATAAAAACTAAATCAGACACACATTCAGAATTAACAGGAATTAATTTATTTGGTCGATCTTGTGCTTATATTTTGTTATAACTTAGCTTCGATCATTGACTTCTCTTATTAGTAGTTTAATAAATTTAGAGACATATCTTAATTTTAAATTGAGATGAGTCTTTTTTTTAATTTAAATTTATTTATATAAAAAAAAGACATATATTTGGATACATTCAAGACCTAACCTGAGGCATGTGAGCCCTATTTGAGTATTTGCTTACTTTTGAGCTACCAGATTGTCACGAGTTAATAATCTTTTTTTGAATTAAATTATATGTTAAGTAAAACATTTTTATAATTTTATTATATTCTTAAAAAAATTTGATTTTAATAGTTATTAATATAAATTTTTTTACAATAATATTAAATCTTGTATTGATATATTTTAAAATAATTTAACTTTTTAAATAGTTATTATTATAATTATTTATTTAATAATATAATAATATATGATTAGATGATAATATAAAAAATTATATATTAATAATAAATTAAAATTAAATCTTTATTAAAAATATTTATGTTTAAATTTATTTTTTTGATAAAAGAGTAATTTTTAAAATACAAGTATGTTAAATGTTGAAATTTATACAAATATCAAGAAACAAACATAATGAGTGTCTACTTTCTTAATTAATTTTTTTCATGTCACCTATACCACTCTATTTTTTTTTTAAGATTTAGTTCTGACTTTTAAGATTAATTAAATTTTAAAACGACATATTATTCTATTAATTTGGAAAATAATTTGGGTACTAAATTATTTTTAATATATCTATAAAAATCACTTAAATTCTTAATGAAAATTCTCAAATGTAAATTTTATATTTTAAACATATTTTATTTAAAATGATTTTATCCTAATTAACTAAACATTCACTATCCAAAAAGAAAATCTAGAATTCAAATTGAGACAGCACCACTCGGTAAACTACAACTACAACAATAAACGAACTTGTAAATAGCCTAATCCGGGGGAGAGGAGGAGTTGATGTTAATTGAACAAGAGTTTTTTGAAGACGAAAAAAAAACGAGAGTTTTTTCAACACCTCATAAATTTTAAATTTTTTTATATATTTTTAAAGTACTATACTCAATTCACTAAAATTATAATACATTAATAACATAATTATACATGTTATTTGACTAAATATAAAATATTTTATAATAAAATTTAAATCAAATCTTAACTGTCAGATGTAATAATTGTAAGCTAAATGAATGCTAACAGCGAAAAAATAATTATAGTAACTTCTAATTATAGCTATTGATATTTAATGAAAAATACATACCTTTTTTAAAAAAAATTTAAAAAAACTTTCAACTAATAAATAATTTTATGAGATAAAAATAAGAATTAAATTATCTTAGTAAAAAATCTTCTGCCAATTAACTTATATGGACATTTCTTCCATCTAATAAGTTAGTTAAGTAATTACTATCAAAGTCTAATTCCATAATTTAAAGAATATAGATATAGATTGATATGGATAAGTGAGATAAGAATGAAGATTATATGATTTAATTTTTAAAAAATAATTATTTAAATTAATAATAATAATGAGAATAAATCCAACAATAATGGACTCCACGCTATGATAGTAACTTTGAAGTTGAACTCGAACCACACTCTGAACTCACAAATAATGTTGTGCATGTGGCTATCACTGCGTTGTTGAACCCGAGTCCAATACACGACGACTTGGAATCTCAAATTTGTGGTGCTCTCCATATCCTTATGGTTCCGTAGGGTCAGTGACAGGCCCAGGGTTCCCAAATTTCTGACACCTTAGCCTAAGAAAACATGGGAAGATTATTCGGATTCCTGGAGTGACTGGTCTTAATTAAGTGGCAAGTCTTAATAGCAGCGAAGGACCAAAAATCTTAAGATTCTAGTGGCACAACATGGATCAGAAATATGTTTTCTGTCAGCATCAGTAGCGGGAACCAAAAAAAAAAAAGAAATTGTCTTTATCTTCTTTGGTCGTTATTTAATGGAATGCGTAGTCATGTACACGTATTAATAATATGAATGACTGGTTCAAGAAGAGATGGCAGAGAAATTTTTATATATTTCTAAAATAAGTGTATTTTTTTATTCCTGTTAAATGAATGTAAAATAAATATATAAAAATAATATTAAATTAAACATTATATACATAATGTAAGATAACTAAATATATAATATTAAATTTAATATTATTTTTATATATTATTATTATCATTTACTTTTATAAAATAAGAAAAATATTACTCTAAATATATATATATATGACGTTGTGTTTTACTTCACTAATCAGAGTCAAAAGCCATTTCATTTTAGTTAGCTAGACGCATTTTGGCTGAGCTGTGATAATGATCCAAATCCGATTTCTTTATTGGGTTTGCCATCTATGCAAATTAAATATAATTTGTTAACGATCATCAATATATATATATATATATATATATATGCTATATGATATTCCTTTGTGTCTAAATTGTTAGTTAAGAAATAAGAATCGGTTATATTATATTTTTTTATTTGACTTTTAAAACTTTAAAATCATAATTTGAGTAAGAGCTTTTAATCCATTTATTTTTGCTTCCTCTTAGCACAAACAATGTTTGTTTTAAAAAACAAAATTCGATTTCAGGATACAAGTGGCCGTAGCTGTTCAAAAAATATAAAACAAATATGTAGTAAATCAACTTTGTACTGAATCTCATAGGTGATTAGCTATATGTTTGGTTTAAGTTTTAAAATTTTAATTATTATAATTTAGACAAAAATAAACTTTTGATGAAATCATGATTTAAAAATTTTTAAATTTCAAAATTCTTATATATTTTTAGAGTTCGTATTTTTTTTATCTGTATAAATAAATATAAGATAAATAAATATATAATGTCAAATTTACTTACTTTAAATTTTTTTACATACTTTAAGAATGTTACACTAATTCAATTAAAATATAAAACATAACAAAAATTAGATGTGTTATCACATTAATTTTATCATGTTTTATGATAAAATTTAAACAATATTAAAATACATTCATTTATTTTTAAAAAATTAATTAAATATTTTAAAATAATATTTTAAGATTATATTTAGTATGAGAATAAAAATAAAGATAAAAATTTCATACTTTTTTTGTAAAAATGTATAAGAAGTTAATTTATAAATTTTATTTATTTATTTTTATCTCTATACCATACAGACTATAGATATAGAAAAAAAATCAAAATAAAACATGTACTAATTATAAAAATAAACTAACACAAAGCACTCCGTCTTTAGAGCACATAATACATCTGAGGGGAATGTTTTACAACATTCAAAACTAATTATAAATTTTTTTCATCTATTTTTATCTACATACAAACTAGAGATATAAAAAAAATCAAAACAAAACATATACTAATTATAAAAATAAACTAATACAAAGCACTCCGTCTTTAGAGCAGCACATAATACATCTGAGGGGAATGTTTTACAACATTCAAAATCAGTGTAAAATAGTACAATAGAATAGGTTATATAAACCCATATAAAAATGAATTTATCTCATATCAAATAATTTAGAGATTTAATGTAATATTTAAGCGATGAGATACTTTCATCCAATAAGTTAGTCTTTTAAAATGAATTTTTTTTATAAACTTGAGTTATAATAATTAATATTTTTTTTGACACTAAATAAATTTTATAAGATAAAGGATAAAAAGAAAAGAAGAAAGTAAAAAAATGTTGAAATAAAAAAGAAAATTTTAAGACCTCATATTCTATTTGGATAAGAATTAAATTTTAAGTGATAATAGTTTATATCTTAAAATCAACGTCATTGTACATATTGCAAAACATGCCTAAAATTTAGATTAATTATTTCATACTCTTAAAATGCATAATAGAATTATACTCCATATATTTACATTTTTATTATCTCTATATTTAATAATTAAAAAATATATTTATTAAGATAGACTTGATAATACTTATCTTAGTGAGTATGAATTATTTTTTAATAAATATATTTTTTAATTATTAAATACTAAATTATCAAAATATAAATGGATAAAACATAAATTTATATGAGTTTTAGGAATATACAATATTTTCTTACAAATCTCACACTAACTTTTTCCAAAAAATAAATAAATAAAAGTTAAAATCCTAATTTGGTTTCTAAAGTTTAACAAAAATTTTAATTTAATCTCAAATATTTAATTTATACTAATTTTGACTTATACATTACAAAATCGTGTCAATATGATATTTTTTACTAATAACATTTATTTTTTCAATATTATTTTAAATTTATTTTATTAATTAATTTTATCACAAAAACAAACTCTAAGATATTACGTCTCAAAATAGACCTATTTTTATATAATAAATTGAAAATAGAATTAATAAAATAAATGTCCTTAGTAAAAAAAAATTATATTAATACAATTTCATTAAACATTTTAAGACAAATTTAAGATAAACTTTGTACTAAAATAGGATTTTACCATAAATAAATCCAACACTAGTCCTTGCTTCACTTGATTACAATTGGGGTGAAAATCTGCTTGTGACGTGGTCGGGTTGTGTCAGTGTTATCTCCTCCGACCGTTTTGGATCCTAAATCCTAATCCTATAAATTCCCCTTTGCTCCTTACAGCGCCACCATCATCTCCGACCCAGTACATCCTGTTGCCCACAGGCTCTCCCTCTGTGTCTGTATTTGCCTTCCCCCTCACAGCTCCTTCTTCTGAATCACAATCAGAATCAGCTTCATCATTTCGTGTGAGTTCCTCTTCTTTTTCCTTCCGTTCGCATTATTGATTTTTAGCACTCACTTTCCGTGTCTCTGCTACAGATCTATCAACACTTTCTCCGTAGATTGGGAGTGCTATTCTGAATTCGATTTAGGGCTGTTTGGATAAGTTTTTTTTTTAAATATTTTTTTATATATTTTATTTTAATGATTTTTTTTAAATTAATTTTATATTTAAATATAATATTTAAAAATATTTTTAAATAATAAAAAAAATAAATTTATTTAAATAAATTTTGTAAGATATTATTAAATAAATTAATATAATAAAAACGATAAAATATTTAAATATATTATGTTAATATTATCATAAAAAATTAGATATAATATAATAATAACATCTAATTATATACTTAAATTTTTAATAACATATTATTAATATTATTTTATTTTTTTAAATAAAATAATTATTAAAATTAAAATTTAATTTAAAATATTAAAAAACAATAATTTAAGATTAAATTATTTAAAATATAATTTATAAAATTTTTTAAAAAATTTACGTCAATAAATTTTATAAAAAAATAAAAAAAATATAAAATATAATTTTTAATAAAAATAAAATATATTTTTATCATAAAATTATATTAAAAATTATTTTTTTTTATTTTTTTAAGTCAGGTATTATTACCTTAAAAAAATAAATTAATTTTTTTAATTTTTATTTTTTTTAAAAATTATATCTAAATAAACTTAATTTTTTTTTTTTAAAAAAAACTTTTTCTAAAAAAAAAATATCCAAACGAATTCTTGCGCACTCCTAAAATTTGTATTCGTTTATAGCATGGTTCTTGTTTTCTCTATCCGTTTTCAGTTTCGCTCACTTTATGAAAAATTGTTTGTTCTTTTTCGGTGGGTGACCAGGCTGTTTGTTATAGTTGCTGTGTTTCTCTAAAATGAAACTAGATTTTGCCATGGCGCTCGCTCCTGCAGAAGGAGAACGTTAAAAAAGCGTTTATTCTTGTTTGTTTTTTTGGAAACTCATATTCGGGTGGATTTTCTTTTCTTTTTTTTTTTCGCATTTGTTTACGTCCTCAACAGCTGAGATTTATGTACACTTGCAATTTTTTTATGATCCTTGAGGTCCTGTGGTAAAGTTTCATTCATAAATCAATTGAATTCCATAACGCGAAAGGTTCTGGTCTTCTGGGCTGGTCGATTTGGTGTTTATGTTTTGTCTGCGGTGTGATGTGTTTTCCTTGTTTTGTTTAATTCTCTTATTTCGTTTAAAACACCCCTGAATTCTATCAGCATTACGTTAAATTCGAGATCTGGTGGCCCCTTCTGCCTCGGATTTTCGTGCATTTGATTCAGTAGTGACAAAAAATATTTTTTTTATCGAAATTTCTCACTTAGTTATTCTTTTCATTTCTGGTTTTATATTGAGATGGCAAGCTTTTATGAGCTTTCTGGAAACACTGGAAGTTGGACTTTTGTTAGATGTTAATCCTTAGTTTACTTTTTAGATTATGGTGTTTACAGACATCTAATACAAATTCTTTGTCCCAGTGATGTTTGTATAAAAAAGAATAGTCATTTAATTTTAGTTAAACCTGCAGATTGAACTTTTTCCAATTGAAGTTTCCCCATCGAATATGTATATATTCACTCAAACTTTGCTAATTTTCGTGTTACCTTTTCTTGCTCATATTTGATCCATGCAGCCAATATGGACTTGAAGAGAATGGAAGTTACAGGTGGCTAAGTCTTACCAAGTTCTATGGCCTTCTCTGGTATGACTTTGCTGTTTATGTCTTCATAACTTTGTTAATGAAGCTTGACTAATTTCTATTTATAACTTCGAAGTATGACAACTTTTTGCCATAAATTTTATAGATATCTGGGCCATGTGTGAGGGAAGATACAACTCTGGCAGCTTAAGATATAATTGGCAGAAAACAAGTAAGAGGAATAACTGTAGGAGCAGAACTTCTGCTATGGAGTTTGAATCAGACTGGACAAAGCACAGAAAGTCATCTGCTTATACTGCTCAAGTGATTCGTTCTGCAACATCTTTTATGCCTTGGTCTTGTAGAATCCCAATTGGTGAAGGATTTTATGAATTTCTTTAGTTAGATGCTTCTCAGTAAGACATTTTCACATTATTTGTTTGATTGGTCACGGACAAAAATTCTCTACATCTTCATGATATATGATACTTGTGATTGCTGATTGGAAAAATGCCTGGTTTTTTTGCTGAAAAGAAGGGATTTACCGAGCAAAATATGTGTTTCTCCAATTTGGTCAATCAGGATAAACTTACTCATTCAAAAAGCAATCATTGTGTAACCTCTGAATCTCTGGATAATGATGATGGCCCTATTCTACCTGGGCTGCCTGATGACGTGTCGAAGTATTGCCTTGCACTTGTGCCTCGTTCCAACTTCCCTGCTATGGGTGGCGTCTGTAAGAGATGGAGGTCGTTTATTCAAAGCAAAGAATTCATAACTGTGCGAAAATTGGCAGGGCTGCTTGAGGAATGGATCTATATCTTAACAGTGGAACGTGAAGGAAAGGGAAGCCACTGGGAGGTTATGGATTGTCTGGGTCATAAACACCAATCTCTTCCACCAATGCCTGGTCCAGACAAGGCTGAGTTCGGGGTGGTGGTTCTTAATGGAAAGCTTCTTGTTATGGCTGGCTATTCAGTGATTGATGGAACTACCTCTGCCTCAGCAGAGGTTTACCAATTCGATTCTTGCCTCAACAGGTATGTTTTTCTGTAGCAATCTACGTAGAAGCCTTGGGAATTTATTACATATGATAAATTCCTGCTATGTAATTTAGTTAATGGAGGTCCTATTCATAATTTATGAAATTTAATGGTTTGTTGTGCTTATGAAACTGATATGGGAAACTTGCGGGTATTTGTAATTTGCATTAAGAAATATGAATTTGAAATACAGATCTTTTGAGCCCATAATTTTGTTCTCAAAGAACAATAAGGTTTGGATTGTTGATGTCCTGATCATTGCAATACTCTCGATGATCAAGGATTTCTAAGTAAACTTAGTATGTATCAGAAATCTTGTAACATCTTTGCCTCAAAACTATACTTCCTTTCTTGAAATCAATTATTTTGGTCCAAATAAAGAAGAAATTTGCCATCTCGTGTAGAATTCTGTTGTACAAGGTCTATGTGTAGTAGCTAATACTAGTAAACGTATCAACTAATTAGAAGTCAAATAAATCCTTATATGTTGTTAAATGGTATATTGTTTATCAAGAGACTCCTATTCTTCTCCTATTTTGCTATATAGTGGACCCTCAGCTTGGTGTCTTATGTCAGATTTGCTCCCATTTTCAATATAGGGAAAAAAAAACCTTCTTGTCGGTCCTCATTTATTAAGATTTGTCCATTTTCACTAAAACAGTGGAAAGTAGAAACCTGATGAGTTAGTTAGAATGTCTCCTCAGCAGTTGACATATTCCATCTACATCTGAGCTAAGGTTTAGGCAATTATGTGGGGTTGACACAAAATTGACTTGATGTGTGATTTTAATTTCCCAATTATGTGAAGGCTTAAAGTTGTTAGTTCTTTTTAACTTTTCAAAAATGTTGTTGGCAACATTATTATATGAATTCTGAAAGGTGATATATGCTTGACCATCAGCCTCACTTTTTTAGTGTGCTTATACTCTTTCTTTCAGATAAATACCTTTGTAATTTATAAAGCTGTAGGACTTTGTCTTATGGTCACCATTTTTTTCTTTGAAAATTTAGCTTTATATTCTATGGTTACTGTAGTATATCATGGTTTCGAAAGTAATTATCTTTGCACAGTGAAAGCATAAAGTTTGCAACTGCAATTGCAGTTGGAGCAGATTATCTAACATGAATGTGGCTCGGTATGACTTCGCTTGTGCTGAAGTCAATGGCTTGGTTTATGCTGTTGGAGGCTACGGCATGGAGGGTGACAGTCTCTCCAGTGCTGAGGTGTATGACCCAGATACTGACAAGTGGACACTAATAGAGAGCCTTCGTCGCCCAAGATGGGGTTGCTTTGCCTGTGGATTTGAGGGGAAGCTCTATGTCATGGGTGGAAGGTCAAGCTTTACAATTGGAAATTCCAAGTTTGTTGATGTTTATAACCCTGAGAGGCACAGCTGGTGCGAGATGAAAAATGGCTGTGTCATGGTGACTGCTCATGCAGTACTTGGAAAGAAGTTGTTCTGCATGGAGTGGAAGAACCAGCGGAAGTTAGCAATATTCAGTCCAGAGGACAATTCATGGAAAATGGTACCAGTCCCTTTGACAGGGAGTTCAAGTATCGGTTTTGGATTTGGGATACTGGATGAAAAGCTGCTACTATTCTCACTGGAGGCAGATCCTGCATACCGAACTTTGTTATATGATCCAAATGCAGCCCCGGGGTCAGAGTGGCAGACTTCTGAGATAAGATCATCTGGTTTGTGCTTGTGCAGTGTAACAATCAAGGCATGAAAGGTTGTCTGCCTCTGAACTGGAGACCTTCATAAGAGTTGGGAGTAGAGCTATGGAGCTTTCTTCGTTTTACTTAGATTAGGACAGTAGTGAGCTTGTCCCTCGCATGATATAATTGTCAGATTTCATTGCTGTGCTTTTGTTTGTGACTGTAAGTTTTAACATGTACCATGCCCTTTATGTCTCTTGTATATGGTGGATTGTTTTCCTGGATATGATTCATTCATCCAGTAACCATAGACTTTGAGCAGCACTGTTTTAGATTATGGTGAGTGAATTTCTTTTTTTATTGGTCTCGTTTAGTATATTACAAAGTGACAACATTAGAATTTGAGACCTCCTTAAGTCTTAATGCACAATCTCGAGTTTTGGCGGTCAAAATTTATGGTCAAGACTCAAGATAATTAACCGAGAGAAATGATTTGTCTGTGATTGTCCCAGAGAAAGGTAATGTTTGTTTTTTAGATTCGTCTTCCATAACATTGAAAACATCAGAACAAAGGCATCTGCATATGAACTTGGGAAAGCACAACTTTTGTTGCTTTATAGACAATAAATTGCAAGAAGTTGCTTTCTGTTGTATAAGAATTTTCCATTTTAAAGCCGACAAAATTGGGTGAAAATCTACTAACTAGACAATAATATAACACTAAAACATCGATACTTCTAAGTAAAAAAATTATTGTTAACTTAAAGAGCCAATAAGATTGAAAAGAAATGGATAATTTTTTTTTCCTTAATTGAGAGTATTTAATTAGGAGCACATCTGAGAAACGACGAGCTTTGAGTTGCTAAGTTACAAAATTTCTGATGTGAGATTTTTTTTTATATTATATAATTAAATGTGTTACATTAATTGTGGGTTATTATTGTCTTTCACTATAAGAGAAAATAATAGCCACATAATTGACATAGCACACCATGAGTAACATAATGTAAAAACATTGTCTTATACTGATTTTATTCTAAAGTCTTACCCTTTTTCTTTTTCTTTTTGTTGCAAACCCTTTGTCTGAATGTGTGGAAAGAAAAGAAGATAGAAAAGAAAATTTTAAAATCTGAAAGAAAGAGAAAATTTGAAAAGAGTTTGAAAATTTTTATTTTTAAAATTAATTTAATATGAGAGTAAAAATAGAGGTGAAAATAATTTATTGATAAATTTTGTATACAATTTTTCACATAAAAGTATAAAACTTATTCATAAATTTTTTATCCTTATTTTTACTCTCATATCAAATATATGTTTAGATTTTTCGTTTTCCTCTCACTTGTTATTCATCTAAATGAGTGAAGATAAAAAGAAAATTCATTTATGTGAATAAGAAAATGTTTTTACCTATAAAAGTGTGAGAACTATGATAAATAAGTTAAAGTGTAGTACTTCGTATAAGGTTACAAACTCTTAAAAAATAAAAAAATCTTAAAAGATGTTTAGTTTATTTTTTATTTTTATTTTCAGTTAATATATTTTATTAATAATAATAAAAATAATACTTTATTTTTATTTTATTTTTTATTGTTAAAATTTTATGAAAAAATGATAAAAATATAAAATATTTATTTTTATCACTTTTTTTTATAAAATTTTTAAAATACGAACAAGAATTAAAATAAGATATTATTTTTTATTATCAATGAAAATATTTTACTTGAAAACAGAAAACAATCTAATTTCACTCCTTTATTTTCTTTTTCTCAAACCAAATATATGCGATTTTGATGTCTAATTGGCGCCGTTCATGCTCGTTTAAATCGAGCAACCCCAGTCAACCCTCAACCAAAATAAATAAATAAATAAATTGCCACACACTCGAAGAGCGTAACAAAGCCTTTCGTCGAGCACTTGGAGTGCGAACGTATAGCGAATCAATGGTGCCTTTTGCTTAGACCAAAGGGAAATCCGTCGATCTTCGCTTACGCACGGTGCAACACTACACAATGTTTGGTGCTCAAGGTTCTTCCTCTGCCTTCGGTACACCATCCTCAATCCCGACATTCGGTACCCCATCTTCAACCCCAGCCTTCGGTACCCGCTCCTCAACCCCAGCTTTCGGTACCCCATCTTCAACCCCAGCTTTCGGTACCCCATCTTCAACCCCAGCCTTCGGCACTCCTTCTTCGGCCCTGGCTTTTGGAACCCCGTTGTCAACGCCGGGATTCGGAACTCCTTCTGCGCCTTCCTTTGCCACTGGCTTCGGGTCTTCGCTCTTCTCGACGCCGTTTTCTTCTCAACAACAGTCGCAGCAGCAGACTCCACTGTTTCAGCAACCAGCTTCTACTGGTTTCGGCTTTCAGGGTTCTTTCGCGGCACCGCAACCCACGCCTTTTCCAAATACTCAATTGACCACTCAGATGGCTAATGTAGCTCCCGTTCCTTTTTCTCTGGCCGATCGCGACATTCAAGTATGTTACCCCAATCTTTTACATAAACCTTATGGTGGCTCTTTACTTTTCATTTCCATTTTATTTTTTTAATCAAAATTAATTTGTATTTTTATTGATTCGTTTTGTTTGTCATCTATGTTCTTCATTAAGGCAATCGTTGATGCTTACAAGGAGGAGCCTGGAAACCCTAAGTACGCTTTTAAGGTCTTCTCCTCCTGTCTTTTTTTTTTTAATTTTTTTTTAAAGAATGCACGAATGGTTCTTTCCTTGCATGTTTTGCTTCTATGTTTGATTGCGGAGTTCATGGGTCTCGAATGTGAAATTTTGTTTGTAAAACCCCTTTTCCTGATATCCATGTCAAATGTTAGAGTTGCATTTGTTCATCTTAAGTTTGCTCGGTTGTGTGTGTGTTCTGCAGCATTTATTATTCAGTGTAACAGAACCTCAGTTCAGGGTGAAGCTTGCTGGTGTTTCAGATGTAAGTTCCTTCTCTCAGCTACTTTATATTTTTCCACTAAATACTCCAGTTGTTAGTTTTTGGTCTGTATAATGCTCTACGTTTGACCCACCACTGGCCAACTAAGGGGAATAGTTTATATTGCCAGATCATGTGGGCGGAGGCTATGGGGAAGCTTGAGGGTATGGAAAGTGCCGATAGAGAACGTCTGTGGCCTCAACTTGCACAGGGCTTTAAGGATCTTTCACAACGCCTTAAGGTAAACTTATTAGTTCTAAACTTCTAGTATTTGTACATTATAGAAATATGTTAATCTTGAGTGGTCACCTATATTAGAATTGTACTTGTACCTTGAATATCTGATCTTTTGCAGAAAATGGATATTTATCTGGGGCCTTTGTGGCTCTTTTGTGTGGTTTAGTTTGTAGATATTCCATATAAGCAGTCATGAATATCAAAATTTAGGTGCACATCATGAGTATTGATGCTGAACATTATAAATTGATTTTACCTGCAAAACTTGCGTACATGATTTACACTGGTGACCAGTTGCACTTGCATAGGATTAATCATAGTTGTAAGACCCGGCCAGCCTTACTGGAAAACCACTGACCCAGTTCCCTGGTCAGTCCAGTTGAAGGTTATGACTGGTTTTTGTAAAGAACTGGTTAGTTTCCTTAATAACCAGTTTATATAAAAAAACCCTCTCTTGACCACCACGACTCTATGGAATCCATGGACAACAATGAGAGTGGAATGCCCAGATAAAGGGCCAGACAGTTCGTCCAAAAGTTGGAGAAGAAACCAGGAATGACAGCAGTGGGTGGAGAAGGGTGAGTTTGAAACCAGTGGAGGAGTGGGTCGTAGAGCTCACTCAAGAGCCATCATGGGCTCAATGAACCATACAGCGGTAAATACTTCATGTGCTTAGGGCAAGGGTGGTACTTGTAGGGTGGAGGGAGAGGATGGGTTGGACCATTAGAGCAGAGTCATGACAGAGAAATTTATTCTGTGCAAATTTATTCTTCATCTCTGAGGCTTGCCAGCTTTTGCTTAAATGAATAGCTTCTTTTTTAGGTGACAGAAAGAATCATACATGACATTCTTTTGAAGTACAACACTAACCTTATGATTTGCCTTTATTTACTAATTATTCTCTCTCTCAGAGAATGGTTACAATGCGTATTATGGTCACTTAGCATTTGCCATTTGCTAGCGAAAAAAATCTTCCACCTTTTCTCTTTCCAGAAGGGAAGATGGAGAAAGCTGCTGCTCACTTGCCAATAAGTCAGAAAATGTCATTGGCATTAAACAGAAGTTCCAAAATGTCGTTATTTGAATTGTTATCTAATTATGCCTTTTCATTTGGGACGATAATTTGGTCATTGAACTATGGATGTTGCTTGAAAGAGTCTCATGCCCATTTTTGTAATCTTCTGCGGAAAGTAGCAAAAGTGATGGAATTGTTAGACATGACAAAACTTTGGTGTTTTGTTTTATTTCTTTTATGTTTTATAAACAATGAAAGGCAAATAGGAATACCATTTAAACCCTCAGATTGGTGGTATGACCGGTGACCTGTTCCTTTGACCGGATCGACCTCGGGTCCAATTTTTACAAATATTTGATTAACACTAAGGTAGGGGTGGCAAACAGAGGGATTTTGGGTTAGATTATAATGGATAGGTCAAATTCATCCATTTAAGATAAGCTAAAATATTACTAAGAAAATCTAGCCTGTCCATGACCCTTTTAGTCAGATGAATATCCAACCCATCCATACAACTAGAGGTATCAAAATAGGTCTGGCCCATCAAAATAGGCTTGAAAAAGATCATGGGTCTGGCTTGTTTACCTTGAAAAAAATTTTGGGCTAGGCCGTATTTTCATAGACTTGAAAAAATTAGGCCAGGCTCGTTTTATCTAAAGGTGTCAAAATAGGTCTAGCCACTTTTGGGCTGGGCTGTATCTTCATAGGCTTAAAAAAATTTGCCTAGCCCGGAAAGGTGGCTAGCCTGAATCAGGTTAGACCAGGCTCATTTCATTTGAAGTGTCAAAATAAGCTGGACCTATCAGGCTTGGGCTTGCCCAACCCAAAAAGGTGGCTATCCTGTTTAACACCTCTATATACTACATGTAGTCAGAATAGTGTACGATGATTTCGATGAAGGGAGGAGAGTGAATATCCAATGAATATTTTGTACAATCCATTAACCATTCATATAATAAAGTCAATCCATTATATCCAATCCATTAAATTTATTTATATTATTGAATGTGTGTTTGGATTTATATATGGATGGATTATGGATTAGTGGGTTATTTTGACACCCCTGCACAAGCAAATGACTTAGTTGTTGATGTTGTATATTTTGACACAAAGAAAATAATATTTTTAAATGAAAAGTATGGGAACAAAATTATCATGGGAAGTGATAAGAAGTGATATGAATCTCAGACATGTCATTGGCACCGTAACCGGTAGTCTTGGAGTAACCTATCCTTACTACTATTTGCTTTACTGAAAAAAAAAAAAGTAAAGAGAAGGTTCTTTGCATGTTGAAATTGTTGAGAAGCTCAGCTCCTTGATATTTCCTTTAGCTATTTGCATGATGCCCATGTTAGTGATGGCAGCTTGGCTGTAATAAAGGTTCAGCAGCTTTGGCTGATTCTCAGCGGATGTGGTACATTTCTTTGATGAGAAATAAAGTAGGATATTTCAGGATAAAAAGCAGGAACGTGGAGTCTTCTAGATTTTGAATAATAGTACAAATTCCCCTTCCCCTTTGGACTTTCGCTGAATCTATCTTCTGTTTAAGTGGTTTGTGACTTTGTGTTTTCGTTTGTCATAAAGGGAAGAAAAAGGCAAAAGATTATAATTGATTAAGTAACCAAGATATCTCCCAAGCTAAGAGAGGACTGGTTGTTTATTTTGATTTAATTCTTTTTTTAATAAGCTGAGCTTTTAAAGACATACAGTGACTCCTAAATCCTAATACTGGAAATACTGGGAAATAGTTTCACAAAGAGCTCTTTTAGTGAAGAATAGCTTAGTGACCTGAGAAATTAAGTCTTTAAGACTGTCTGATTGAGAGTAAGAAGTATTTAGAGAAAGGAGAATAGAACATGTAGAGAAAAAAGATCCACCCTATAATGAAAGAAGTCATGCATGTGTAGGCTCTCCTGGTTGCTGGATTGTTGTTCCCTTGTTGCCCTTCCAATGAAAAATTTTGGCAATTTTAAATGAATGTAGTAGAGGAGTTTGGCCCTGTTTGGTGTCCTCTAGGGCACCTCTTAGAATCAGTTGGTGGAAGAGCGGAAGGCTCTTGTAATATATTCTTTCTTAAAAAGAAAAAAGAAAGGACCAAAAGTATATCAGAATACATCTAAATATGTTCCTTTCATATTCTCTTTAAATAATGCATTATTTTAAAGAGTTTCAAACTCTCCCTTGTGCCTATTGTCATGCAGATCCAAGATGAAGTCATTGTTTCAGACGCAGAGAGATTACGTATAACCCAAAGCAATGTTAAAATGGTATTGCTCCTCTCTGCTCTCCCAAGTTCAATGTTAAAGTTGTACCGACTTTATTTTCATCATGAATTGCTGACTTGTCTTTCCAATTTTCTAATCCTTTTTGCAGCTCCAAAGACATTTTCAAGCTGATACTCTTCCTTGGATTCAAAGAATGAAACAGAAAGAACAAATTCTCCAGCGGCGTCTTTTAAGAGTAGGGACAACTGTTCATGTTTGAGAAAGAAACTGTGCTGATTATTGTAGAATGAATTACTTCATATCCGACCGAAATTTTCCAGCATGACTTATGTTTTTAAAACAAGCATCAAATAACTATAATGAGCAGTTGGGATAAAAATTTTACATTTCTTGTTTTGTCTGGTGTTCCCAACCTCCCCCACCCTCTCCAATTCTACGCCCCCAGTAGCATTCCCCTTAATTGGTTGTAATTCTGGCAGTCATATTGATGAATTTTAACACCAAAGGCATTGGAATTCTCGATTGATTGCTAGTTCATTAATTTATCTTCTCATGTGTTGTGATTGAAGGTAATGAGAATAGTGGAGGCATTGGAGGGAAAAGGCTGCCGTATACCCTTAACAAAAGGGGAAGCTGAACTCGCTGAGAAATTAGCCACAATAACTCGGCAGGTAGAATTTTTATCGTATACCATCTTCTGCCTCCCGCTTTGTTGGTGACATGGAACTGACTTGCAAGTATCTTTTCAGCTGAAAGGATCTGGAGCGGATCTATCAAGAAGGGTACAAAACCTGCTAACTGTATCTCGTGTTCAGGCAAATGGTATTGGATTTGGGGGCTCAGTTTACTTTCCAGGATCAACCAAAGTTCATGAACAGAGTCTTGCTGACCTGCAGGAGGTAAGATGGGACCAATTTGAGAGGTTTATTGCTGAGCATTTTGGTTTGCTTAAAGAAATTTGACAATTGATATGCGATATATGTGGTAAATTCAAAGAATTCAATGTAATAGAGCCCTATTTTTCCGCGGGCAGGTCTTGCAACAGCAGACGGAGGCCATAGCAAGACTTGGTAGTGTTCTTAAGCGAGACATACGAGATATGGAGATTATGATGGCTGAGGACACAGGAACAACTGAAGGTGGGACTTCAATCTGAACTTGCTCAAGAATTTTTTCGTCCTGTATTATTTTCTCAATAACAATTGGGTTTGCTCGATTTTTAAACTAACATGATCTGGTAATTAGTGGCAGCTGATATAGTGAGCACAAAACGGTAAAATCGGGGAAGTAATTTGGCTTTATGTGTAATTTATCCCTAAAATTTTCATTGGTACAATATATCTTATAGTTTTGATTAGTGCAATTTATCTCTATGAAGTTTCTTTTCGTAACAAAAAAAATATTACAATTTTCTACCAAATTTTTTTTTTTATAATTTATCTCTATTTAACATTCCGATTGATGCAATTTATCTCCATCAACTACTGAATTCATCCATCAATTTTAATAGCACTATGATTGAAGGGGACAAATTGTACTTTTTTTTTGTGAATGAGAGGAAGGAAGCTTGCCTTATTCTAAGGCAAGGATATGTTACAAGCTTGAATAAGAGCTTATAGTTGTACCTATAAATTACCTACTAATGAAGTTTGGATTGAGGGATTCAGTAAGAATTGAATTTAAGACCCTTGGGTTAACACAACCTAGTCTTGCCAGTTGGGCTATTGAGCTATTAATTGAGTCAATTCTTAATTGATTTTCCCTAAATTTTTTTTGGTATAAAATAAATTATACATTTTTATAGATTATAGGATAAGTTGTATTAATAAAAAAAGTATTGAATTTAAGTGGGACATAGAATATAGTTGAAGGGAGTTTTTTTAAAAATGTATGGACTTTTTTTTATACTTATTTTATAAACTTAATTTGTACATTAATGACAACTTAATCAGTATTTATGTTTACTGATATGTATATATAGCTGACTTGTACATTCTGTAATTCTCAATTCAATCAATTCCATTCTTCTTTGAATCTTAATATGGTATCAGAGCTCTCACACCGAGAGCTCTGCTTCCACATTTGGATTCATTTCAGCGCACTCTGTTTTCTCCTCATGGTTTGAAGCTTCATCTCTAAGCTTCAATGGCAAATCCATTGCCAGACTTTCTTCAAAACCCAACGAACCCCTTTTTCATTCATCCGAATAAGAACCCTGCATTGGTTCTGGTTGTTCAGCAATTAGATGGAACCAATTATCTTTCTTGGTCACGGGATATGCGAAGAGCATTGCGTACGAAGAACAAGATGAAGTTTCTTGATGGGCCAATTCCAATGCCGGCAGTTCAAGATCCCTTGTATCTAGCATGGGAGAGATGTAATGACATGATTCTTTCTTGTATCATACACTCAATTGCGCATCAGATCGCACAAAGCATTGTGTATATGGAAAAAGCAGTAGATGCTTGGAATGATCTAAAGGAGAGGTTTTCACAGGGAGATTTGTTTAGGATCTCAGATTTGCAAGACAAAATTTCAGCCTTTAAACAAGGTGAATTGTCAGTAACAGCATACTTTACAGAACTCAGGATCATGTGGGAAGAATTGGAAAATTTTCATCCAATTCCAACATGTACCTGCACAATACCTTGTGCTTGTGGTGCTATTACCACTATGCGAAATTATAGGCACAGTAACCAGGTGATCAAGTTTCTGAAAGGCCTTGGTTCGCAGTATGCTTCAGTTAGATCGCAGATAATGCTACAAGATCCTTTACCTCCTATGAACAAAGTTTTTTCAAAGGTTTTACAGCAAGAAAAGGATATAATGAACAACATAGGTAATGAAATTAAAGTCTTTGCCAATGTTTCTGAAAGTGGTACTAATGAATACAAGAAGCCAGGCTTCGGCAGAGGTGCAGGCAAAAATTCTGCAAGAAGGAGTCGTGGTCAAGGTAGAGGTGGTCAGGCTTCAAATTCAAGCAAATATTGCACTCATTGTGGCAAGACCAATCACACCATTGAGACTTGTTATAGGAAACATGGTCTCCCACCAGGTTTTAAATTCAAGAATCCTTGTTATGCTGTAAATAATGTGTTCTCAGATGACAAACAAACTGATCAGATTGAAGGATCAATAAAAAGGGGATCAAAGGAGTTCAGCCTTTAGTTTCACCCATGAGCAGTATCAAGGCCTACTTGACATGCTACAGCAGTCTAATTCCAATGCTATCACTCAGAACAATTACACTGTTAACAATGTAACCAATGGCCTCACACCAGGTATAATTTTGAAACCTATTCAGAAATCAAGTTGGTGGATCCTTGATACAGGAGCCACTGACCACATCCGTCACACTAAGTCTCTTTTTACGGCATACAAAAGAGTCAAACCAGCCTTAGTTTCCCTTCCAAATGGTAGTCAAGTTACAGCCACTTATTCTGGTATTGTTCAGTTTTCAAAGTCCTTTTTCTTGGTAGATGTCCTTTATATTCCAGAAGTCACTTTCAATCTTATCTCGATTACAAAAATCATTTCTACTCTTAGTTGTCTAATTTTTGATGGTCAATATTGCCATATACAAGAGAAGCATGCCATATACAAGAGAAGCATACTATGAAGATGATTGGTTTAGCTAAAGAGAAAGATGGGTTATACAGCATGATAGAACCTGCATCACCAAAGACCTCAACTTCATCAACAACTATCAAACCCATCAACCAATCTTCATGTAACAGTTTTTGCTTCTTTTCCAACTTCTGTACTTTGGCATCTTAGACTAGGTCACCCATCCTATAGTAGATCAAAGACAATAGAAACTCAAAATCCTCATATACCTTGTATAGTATCCAAACCTTGTGATGTATGCCACTTTTCAAGGCAGAAAAAGCTACCATTTACTTCTAGTGTAACACATACTGTCAAGCCTTTTGAAATAATACATATTGACATTTGGGGACCATATTCCATTACTTCCATTATTGGGCATAGATATTTTCTGACTGTAGTAGATGATTTCACATGTTTTACATGGATCTTTCCCATAAAAACAAAAGCTGAAACAAGATCTCATATTTCAACATTCATAAACACAATGGAAAACCAATTTGAAACAAAAATAAAAGTTCTCAGGAGTGATAATGGTCTTGAATTCCTTATGACTGATTTCTATAAAAATAAAGGAATGGTACACTAAACAACATGCCCCGAAACACCACAACAAAATGATGTAGTTGAAAGAAAGCACCAACACTTACTCAATGTAGCAAGAGGACTTCTTTTTCAATCTAATCTTCCTTCAATTTTTTGGTCCTTTGCTGTCCAACATTCTGTCCATTTAATAAATAGAATTCCCACTCCTTTGCTATCTAATAAATCTCCATTTGAGATGCTACATTCCAAACCTCCAGACCTTTCTCACTTAAGAATCTTTGGATGTCTGACTTATGCTTCTACATTGACAGCTCATAGAACCAAATTCACCCCTCATGCCAGAAAATGCATATTTCTTGGATTCAAACAAGGAACAAAAGGTTTTATTCTGTTTGACTTGGAAAATCGTTAGATTTTTATTTCTAGAAATGTTCCTTTCTATGAAACTTTCTTTCCATATTCTGATAAAGCATCTCAGTCCAGCATATCTACCCAAATAACACAGCAACACTCACAACATATCTTAGGCATTGATGATCATATTCCATTTCCACAACAGAACACCATCTCACATTCTTCTCCTACTGCAACCACAGCACCAGAAATTCAAAATACACATCAAGATATCGTATTACAGTCTTTTTCTGTAGCACCTACGGCACCAGAAAATCAAAATCTCACAGAAACCATAGCTGTTTAGCCACAAAGACATTAAACCCGAATCAGAACAAGACCAACCTACTTGCAAGACTATCATTGTAACCTATTTTGCTCTCAGCCTGCTATGACAACTTCAAGTGTGCATTATCCAATTTCTTCTTTTCTGTCATATAACAGCTTGTCTTCTCTTCACAAGCAATTTTGTCTTAATGTTTCCTCCACTGTTGATCCCACAACATATTCCCGAGTATCAAAATTAGACTGCTGGAAGCAAGCAATGCAGGCTGAGATTACAGCTTTGGAGCAGAACAACACCTGGAATTTACCTCCTAGCAAAACGCCTATAGGGTGCAAATGGGTCTATGAGACTAAATATAAGTCAGATGGAACCATAGAAAGGCATAAAGCCAGGTTAGTAGCCAAAGGCTATACTCAAACCAAGGGCATTGACTATTTTGACACTTTTTCTCCTGTTACAAAGATGACAACAGTGAGGCTACTTCTTGCCATCTCAGCAACCAACAATTGGTTTCTACATCCATTGGATGTCAACAACGCATTTTTGCATGGAGATCTCAAAGAAGAAGTGTATATGGTTCTTCTTTAAGGATTCAAAACTGAAAACCAAACCAAGTATGTAAACTACAGAAGTCTCTATATGGCTTGAAACAGGCCAGCCGGCAATGGTTCTTAAAGCTCACAGAAGCTCTACTTTACTTTCCCTTGGTTATTCTCAGTCAAAGTCAGACTATTCCTTATTCACAAAAAGGATTTCCAGCAAATTCACTGCCCTGCTTGTCTATATGGATGATATAATTTTGGCTGGAAATGATTTGTCTGAGATAGAATCAGTTAAAACCTTTCTTGATCAGTCTTTTAAAATAAAAATTTTTGGTGATTTGAAATTCTTCTGAGGACTGGAAATTGCTCGCAGCAACAAAGGTATTGTACTCAATCAAAGAAAATATGCCCTTGAAATCATATCTGATGCTGGTTTGCTTGCAGCCAAACCAGTCAAGAGTCCTATAGATCTTACACTTAAGCTGTTCAAAAATGATAGTCAACCATATCAAGATGCACCATCATACAGACGACTTATTGGAAGGCTGTTGTATCTTACTACTACCAGACCTGACATCAGCTTTGCCACACAACAGCTGAGTCAGTTTCTGGCCAACCCGATAGTTAATCAACATCAGGCAGCACAATGAGTCCTCAAGTATCCGAAGAACTGTCCAGCAAAGGGATTATTCTTCCCTGCGCAATCAAATTTTCAATTAAAGGGATTTAGTGACAGTGATTGGGCAGGGTGTCATGATACTTGGAGATCTGTTACAGGATTTTGCATTTTTTTTAGCAATTCACTTATCTCATGGAAGTCAAAGAAACAACAGACAATGTCCAAATCCTCTTCTGAAGCAGAATATAGAGCTTTGGCTTCAATCACTTGTGAAATTCAATGGCTTACCTATCTTTTACAAGATCTACAAGTACCACACAAGCAACCAGCCATCATCTATTGTGACAATCAGTCAGCATTATATATTGCAGCTAACCCAACGTTCCATGAAAGGACTAAACACATAGAGATAGACTGCCATATTGTACGTGAGAAACTCCAAAATGGGTTATTTCATCTCCTTCCAATCTCCTCAGCCTCACAGATTGCTGATATTCTGACCAAACCTCTGCCCATCAGTCAATTTCAACTCTTAAGTCACAAGTTGGGCATGGTGGACATCCATGCTCCAACTTGCAGGGGGGTATTACAGATTAATAATAGTTCAACAGAAAGTTAGTAGTTGGTTAAGTTAGTTAATTTTGTTATCTGGTGTTTACTGATATGTATATATAGTAGACTTGTACATTCTGTAATTCTCAATTCAATCAATTCCATTCTTCTTTGAATCTTAATAATTTACTATAAAAAGATACTTTGGGGTTGCCCTAAATCAGTTTTTGCTGTAAGGTTATTATTATTAGAGTTTTTTACTTTTCATTCTTGTCTTAAATTTCAATATATCAAACCAATGTTAAAATTAGATTGTACAATAAATCAGCGACACTTTTAGTTCAAGTTTTAACCAATCAATCGTTTAAACCAGTTGGTTGAATTAGATAATATCATAAAAATAATTTACATGCAATTAATATGATAACATTCATAAAATGTGAAAAAATATTTAACTTTTTGAAAAAAGAATTAATGACTTATAGATTTAAGTGATTCAATTAGTTTGTTTAAAATGTTTTGATTGGTTTAAAGAGGTCTAATATAAATTCGTTTATAAAGTTAAATTATAATCAGTTAAGTGTTTAGTTTACGATCGAACTAATTAGATTTTATAATCTAATTTGATTTTGATTTTGTATCAAACATAAGGATAAAATGGAATAACCTTTCCATTGTCGGCTATACAAACATTGCAAGAAGAATGTAATTACATTCCATTTCCATTATTGTTCAATGGATGTCATTCTAACAAACTAAATGCAATTTGAGTATTTTTATTTTAGAATAAAATCAAATTTATTGGCAAGCATGCATTTTCTAGAAAGGTAATTCCTAATTATGTTCAAATGGGATATACAAGTATAATTTGCTGTTAGAAAAATTTATTGGCTTAACTCATTACCAAAATGCCATATCTTTTAAACATTATTACAAACTTGTGTTGATTGAATTAATAAGAGAGTATCACTTTATATCGTTTGTTCTATGCTAAATAAAAAGTTTTCAGAGGACTCGATTATATTTTTATATATAAAAAAGATCATATACTAACAAAGTTCATTTGTATTTGAGCATAATTAGACGTACTTCACATTCTTTTTTTCCGATTAAAAGATAAACCATATCAAGTAATACTATTTTATTGGTTCAATTCATACATTAGTTTATACAAAAATTTCATGTTATTATTCAAGTATTGGCAATCTAGACCACAATGCCAATATGGTAGAGTCATCATGTTGTATATATGGTAGTCAAAGCGTAGTTGTATTATCTGGATTAGAGTTCAGCTGGTCAAGGAATCACGTTACCAGTTCGTTGGTTTGATCGTAAGAGAGATTCAAAAAAATTAGCCAAAGAAAAAAAAATAAAAAGAATAAAAAACTTATGTAGCACATAAAATAAAAAATTATATAATTATAATAGAGGACAACTAATATAATTTAGAAAGTACAACACTACAACCTAATAAAAATGTCAAATCTTAACAACAAATATAACATTTTTCATGATTCAAATTAATAAGAAAAGATGACAATATCACATCCCAAGTTCTCAACAACCGTTCCACCCACATAGTTCATGATTCAAATTAAAAAGAACACAAGTTCGATGAAGCATATGAATATCATCATTTCAAAGATCTTATATATCGAAGTTTGACTCAATTACTTTTTTTTAAGAAAAAAAATAATTAAAGTCAACTTTAAAACTGATGTCAAAACCAACGAACCCATACTGAATTAATTGACCGATTCGAACCGTCACGATTTTTATAATTAAACCAATTCAACTATTTTTATTTTATCTAGCTGCTTTTAAATATGTTAACTTAGGACTATTTGATGCACATGATATCAATGACATAAATGATTTGGGATAAAAAAAAATGCATTTTTAATTCCCAAACTATAGGAAACATTCAACCAAACATTTGTACCCAATGGTGTCTACTTACCACGTGGCCCTTTGAAAAGAAAGAAAAGGGAAAAAGTAACAAGCATCACATGAACAGCAATATTATGATAATGTTTCAAAAACATGGTAGTGAGTATAATAAAATTTTTAACATTGAGTTATTTGAGCATAAAAAAATTCCGGGGAGGGGGATGTTTGTGACTATTATAAGTTACTAGCATATTGCGGCACACTATCATATCTCTCAATTTATATTTTTTTTTAATTTTTAATTTTATAATTATTTAATTAATTAATTAATTAATTAAAATTTTATTATAATTATAAATTAGTTAAATAAAATACAGGTGATCACAGGTTCAGATCAACCCGCAAACCCAACCCCATTCAATTGAAATTTTTTGAGTTGAATCTGGTAGACGGGTAGGGTGTGGGTTTAATGAACCCGATATTAATCAGTTCGGGTAACGGGTCTGACATTTTATAATCTGATGACCTGACTACCCAACCTGATTACTTTTTTATTAAATTAAAATTTATTTTTTTAAATATATTTTGAGCATTAAAATGATGTTGTCCATCATTTTGATTTTGAATTTTTTAAAAATAAATTTTTAAATGTGTATCTTCAATCATTATTATATAAGAATAGAATTATAATTATTTTTTAAAAAAAATTTTTATGCATGTTGAAAAGGAAAAAAAAAAGTATAACCCGATGACCCGACCCAAACCAATCTGATTTGGTTGATTTAGTTCGGGTCAGGTTGAATAAAATTTTTTTACAAATCCAACTCAACCCAACCTGAACTTAGAAAATCAATTTGTATTCATTTTTGCCTATAACCTAACTCGACCCGACCTGGTGCACCCATAAAATAAAAATAATTTTTGAAAAAATAAAAAATAACTCTTTATATTTAAAAACAATTATAATTATAAAAAAATTATTTATATTTACAATTTTACCCATTCAATTAGTAATTAATGATTTTTTTGAAAAAAATTAAAAATTTGATACCAAATAGAAAAATCTCCTTTATAATAGTATTGGCATATTAAAATATACTGTCTGCCTCTCAATTCATATTTTTAAAATTTTTTCATATATATATATATATATATATATATATATATATATATATATATATATTATAAATTAATATATAATTCTAATTTTTATTATAATTATAAATCAATTAATTAAATAAAAATAATTTTATAAAAAGATAAAATATATTTATAATAAAATTTAACTTCTATAAAATAAGAGATTCATATTAAATAATAAAATAAAAAATATTAACCATTAATTAAAAAATTAAAGAGATAAATTTTAATAATTTTATAATTTATTATATATATACATGTATATTTTATTATTATCTTAATCGTTAACTTTTTATCAAATATTAATATTCCTCACTTTATCTTCTAAAATAAATTTCTCACTTTAAAAGAACTAAATCTTTTATAATAATATAACTAATGTAAAAAAAATCACTCTATTTGAAAGAAATTGTAACTGTAAAATTTAATTATCAAAATAAGTGTTTGTATTTATAATTTTATCTTTTTTATTTGTATTTATTTCAATATTAATATTTTTTAGAAAAATAAAATTGGAAACCAAAAAAAATAAATAAATCCCCTTTATAATAATCTAAATAGATATAATAGATAAAACATTAATCATCCAGTTTGTCAAATATGCAAAGAGTACCGCATTCCACGTTCCCCATACTTTAGCTTGGGATGGAATCTAACTAGAGAAACCATGCATATATGATCATGGTCCTCATCCACCATATTGGGATTTGGGAGGAGGCTCTAGAAACTTACATATCCTCTAGACTCTATAATTTTAATATTACAAGTACAACGGTGCCCGCCACTAACTCACTACCTTGGTGGTGCCCATGGACGAAGGATAAGAAGGGAGCAACCATGAGGTCATATAATATCCATGTCAATGTCATTTATTCTAAATTTTGCCATATCTTTCCGCCATGATTAGTACTACAAGCGATGTCCAACCCGTAAATGGACGTGTCCCTTTTCCCTTACCCTTATTCTGATCGTACTGTTCCCACAAATATCCAGTCTGCTGGTAATTGCGTACTATATTTCTGCAGTGAGGCAGTAATATATTGTTTAAAATAGTATCTTTAAAGAAGATTCCAACAGTACCAAACGAAATCGAACAGTACCTAATTATATTGCTTCTCAATTCTTCGTAGATAGCTCTAGCTCTGTCCTGATATGGCCCATTCTCTGCAAAGGTTCAACCGAAAGATTAGTTTCGGGAGGGCTTGAATGAGTGGAATGTTTGCAGATGTTTTTGTCTCGGCCTGTCGATGTACCTTTGGAGTAATAGTGGAGCGCTGAAAGAATTCTGTAATTCATGTTGATCCAAACTGGACCTCTCCAATATGGAGGGTCATGCTCTGTGTTGCGTTTCATGTACATGGAACTGTGACATCAAAAAAATTATTTTGGGTTCACTAGAATCAATACATGATGAATAAGGTCACTCGAATTAAATCCGTTAAACATGCACTACAAATCATGGGCTGTAGACCTTGATTTGGCAAGAGAGCGGAGTCCATAGTCAGTCCATAAGATGCTGCGATTTGAAATGAGATCAAGCTGCTTTTCCAGAATCCATGATGCCTGAATGAAACAGTACCCTGTTAAACTAGGCATCTAATGTGAAATCATTCCATCGGAGAATAACTTCCTGACATAAGAAATCGTGATATTCAGAATTAACCTGCATTACTTACAGGTGGAATTATCCTCCCCATGAACGGGAACAAACTAACATAACCAATGTGAGGAACAAATCTCAACTCGGGCCTCTCCGAAACATCCCGGACAAACTGGCGAGCCAAATGATTGTGTCCTACCGTCATTTCTTTCCATTTTAGTTGAACCTAGCATGGGCATTTGAAGAAAATCTCATTTTATAGACTTGAATAGGGGAACCATGCATTGCTGATCTAGCAACAGTATACATACTAATACTAAACAGAAATAAGTAGACAGCATTACCTTTTCTGTATGATTTCCAAAATCCAAGTAAGCACCATATGCATCATCAAAATGCATCTGTATGGACATCAAACACATATTACACATGGAGGATCCAAGAATAACTTATATTTGTAACAAATTTGACACATATGACATATATGCACCAGCTTGAGGAGAGTTTTGACCATTGCAAATATCTCTAATTGTATAGTGTAATTAGAGTAGTGCAATAAATAGGATTATGTGAAATCCCTATTTGTTAGGGACTGTAAATTAGGAGAGATTTTGTATCATTCTTTGAGTATAAATCAAAGGAGGCTGAGAGGGTTTTCTCTAAAGCAATTCACTCACATTCAAATTCTCAAGTGGTTTGTACCAAGGATCAACATTGAGTCCATACCTTGCACATCCAAGACCAAGTGCCTCAATGTATGCTTTTTGTGGATGATAATGTCCTAGTTGATGAGTCGAGAGGAAACTCTAAACTAGAGATGTGGAGACAAGCTTTGGAATCAAAGGGTACTCGATTAAGTGGGAGTAAGACAAAAAAATGAATGCAAGTTCAGCAAGATGTGAGTCAGTAATGTTTTGCAGGTGAAAACTGGGAATCATATCATCATAAGTTGCACAATTTAAGTATCTTGGATCCATCTTACAAAGTGATAGGGCGATCGATGGGACATAACATGTAGGATTCAAGCTAGGTGGATGAAACAGAGAAATGCTTCAAGAGTAATTTGTGATGGCAAAGTACCTATCAAACTTAAAGGAAAATTCTACTGGATAGCTACAAGACCAGTGATGCTCAATGATAGTTAATGTTGGAAGGTAAGGTGTCAACAAGAGCAAAAAATAAGTGTGGTGGCGAATATGAGGATGTTGCGGTGAATGAGTGGACATACAAGAAAAGATAAGTTAGGAATGAAATGTATTCAAAAGAAAGTTGAAGTAGCACCTATTGAAATGAAAGAAACTCATCTGAGGTGGTTTGGTCATATGAGGAGAAAACCAACAAAGACCCTGATGTGAAAAGTGGATCAAATGGAAGATTGACTGAATAAAATGGGTAGAGAAAAACCAAAGATACTTTAGGAGAAACCATTAAAAAAGATTTTACTCTGAATGGATTTATTAAAATTTTGGTTTTTGATAGAGCCCAATGGCGGTGTTTGATACTTTGATCCATGTAGAGGATCCACCTAGTGGGATAAATATTGGTTGTTGTTGTTATATGGATTCATAGTTTCTTTTTATGCTAGGAATTAATTTCCTATTCTAGACTAGGTACTAAGGAATTGCCTATATAATAGATTCCTCTTATTGATATTTGGCCTAGACCAGCACTGATTATTGAATGCAGTTGCCTCCAACAATGCCTCCCATCTCTCTTTTCTCTTTCTTCCTCCCTTTGTTTTGTCTCCCCTCTTTATCTTCACCCTTTTATCTTCGCTCTATTTTGTTCCTGTTCTAGTGCAGCATCACTAATAACTGAGATGCATAATGAAATATCAAGGTGTGAAACAGCTCCAAAGAGAGAGCGGAGGAAAGGAAAATACCTGGTTCAGTAACTCATAATTTGATAGCAATTTAGCAGTAGAACCATAATTCTGCACCATTCCATTCAGTATGCCAACTAAATTAGGTTATTAAACTTTCTGCTGCACTACAATACCGTTCAAATTTATTTTTCAATTTATACCTTGTCAGGTTTGGTTTCCTTGTCCAATAGCTCTTCAATGGAATGCATACAATCTGCTGCAAGTAACATCCAACATCTAAGATCAATGTGGCGTTCATCTCCACTTGGATGTGAAGCACGTGGATAATCATCAAGTCCAGAGGACAGTGCCTGAAGATGCCAGAATTAATGTTAGATAGCAGCAAGTGTCTTCATTAAGGATAAGAAAAGCTGTCATAATTGACCAACATAAACACCGATGGCAGTGTTATGTGATCTTTGGATGTAATTGCTTCAAAGAACATAATTGCAATTTGCAAGTGAGAATGTAGGTTTCAGACTCATCCAATGCATGTGTTTTTCTTTCTAGTTTCTACTTTTCTGGTAATAATAATGAAAGCCATCCAATTGGCTCAATTTTTCTGGAAAAATAAGTTGTAGTGTATTCTGTCATGTTAGTACCACTCTGAAATAGATTGATCACCAATGTCCAAAGTGACTAGAACAACTATATATACAGCTCAATGCTTTAGTAGGTTTCTGGCCTGTTGTAATAGAAATCTATAACTTAATCTCATATGTTGCCTTTACATTCGCATTTGTTTTAAGCATGTCCATGGTTGTTTTGGTCAAGTTAATCTTCAGACCTACCTGTATAGTTCAGATTGAAATTGTAGGAAAGTACAGATAGAAATTAAAAGTAAATATACTAAGAATGCATATTAATACTAGAACCTTGGGATTTAATTCACGCACTGTCCTATTGTCCCGTCCATGCCAATAGTAGCTGCTCATCTGATTCCCTGTGTTTAAAAGAGATGATAATTTAAAAATGGGTCAGAATGAAACGATATACTTCGAGCCCTTAAAGCAGAACACATGCATTATAGCATATACCTGACTGAGTTGTATTGAGCCACTGGAACCATGCTTCCAATCGAACAAAGGCACGATCCAGGAACATTGAGATCTCACTTCTATCCGTCGCAGTAAACTTGTTATTCTTCAAGCCATGAACTATATCTGGAAAAACAAATTTTAGCACTTTGTTTAGGACATAGTATACAAGGATTTTTTTTGGGGAAGAGACCAAAGAATATACAGAATAAAAAAATCTTTGTTACTGCAACATAACCATGGAAAGAGTGAGCAATAACTTTATATGCTTTATAGAATCTTCATGTACCATATGATCATATAAATCTAGTTCCATTGTTAATGATATATTTTCAGTTATTTTACACATTAAATAATTGCTAAAACAACACAAGTAATGAACATAGCATCAAAACCTTAATGATTGCCTTTCAAGCAGGCCCTGAGAAAATTCAACATCACCAAGCCAATGTCAGGCATCCTTCTGGTTCTAAAGTGATATTTGTAGATATAATTGTACTTCAATTAAGACATAACTTGTCAAACTTTGTCTCCATAAATTAAGTACTCACAAACATCTTGAGTACAATCAAATCCAGCTCAATCATGCATGATTCCCAAGTGAAATTAAGAATATGCAAAGAGAGTTGCAAGGATAAGTTGACATAGAAGAGGCCAAAAATAACCACGCAAGAAGTTTCTCATCATCATCCCTCAATGAAGAGGAAAAACTATCACATGCAGCTGGGCCTTAATCTATGGCTTGCTTGAACTCACTACTGAGTAATGGGAACATATTTGTCGCCTTCTCATTGAAATTATGATTCTCATAACTAGAAAAAAAATAATAATAATAAAGGAAAGCAAGGATAAGGAAAAAGAGGAAAATAGAAGGATCATAACAAAATTACCTCTCAATGCTAAAAACAGAGTTGGAGGATTTCCATTTGTTGGATGCTGAGGAACAAATTCCTCTGGGACCCGACTGCAAGTACAGAAGAATCTATGTCACTAGGACAGCTAAAAGCTTTAAACTTACTGCAATCATTTGAACAAAATGTTTTGTACTGCACCTCAGTGCTTCAGCCCCCAGAATTTGTTCACGTGGTATCCATCCATCAACATTCATCAAATCTAGCCAGTGTCCAATAATATCCAACGAAATATGAATATCCCAATGCCTGGTGAATGTCACATGTGCAAATAGAGCGTATTTACAGACCACAGATGATCCATTGGTTAAATAGTACCAGAAATAAGTCTTAGAAGAAAATACAGCACTTATCTCCACTTGAGAAGAATTTCCAACAATACCAATAATGATGATGATGATGATAGTGATAAAGGATATATCTAGCACAGAAAACTAACCACATTAGAAGTTGATGAAAACCTTCATCCCATAAAAATCCCCTTGGAAAGAAAGGTCGACTTGGTACAGCAGTGTAAAGCTCAGCAGGCCAATAAGATATATAATTAACATGTTCTTTAAGCTGCAACAAAAAAGAACTCACTGCATATCTGTCAAAGTTCCAAATTGCTGATAGCTAACTAAAAGTACAAAAGGCAGTAATATGATGGTGTAAAAAGGAAAACTAAAGCCACTAACAGCAATTAGTTAAAGAATAGCAAAGCCACACTGTTAGGATGAGAAGTAGATGAGTGGTAAGGCAAAAATCTGCAAATTAATATAGACCTAGCAACTGACACCAGATTTCTTTTCCAGCCTAAAATCTTCTCTGTCAGACATATGTGAGTTTTGAGAAAAGAGATTAATTAAATGATAGAATTTCACAGCTCATCTAAGACTTATAAGAAAATTGCCTTGGCTAGCAAATGATTCTGGTGGTTTCCTTTGGAATAGGATTCTCTATGGCATCAGGTAATTCAGGGCAAGTATGGGATTCAACAGAATGGGGGGATGTGAAGGCTGTAGTCAATGCAACTCACTCTAGTCCTTGGAATTTATCTCACAAAGGGGAGCTTCTTTCATTCCTTTGGTTTATTTCAGATTTGGGGATTGTTGGAGGTTGCAGTTCACCCTTTCTCTATTTCTTACCCCTGCCTTGAAACCCTACTGATAGAGAAGCTTTCAGATTAGAATTTCGTCTTGGTTTGCTTGAGATTCTATATGTCCCTCTTCATTTCCAGATACAAGGATTTGGACTTTAGACTCTGTAAATAACATTTCCAGTTCCTCACTCATACTCTAACCAGGGAGAATTTTCTTCTTGCTACTCCCTTTGGAAGTCTAAGGTCCCCTCCACAATGACATATTTCATTTGTACTGAAGTAATAATAAAATTAATACAAATGATAGGTTGAAGGTTCACACACCTAATTAAGCTCCCTCTCCAAATGTGTGTCACAACTCTAATGTCTTGCCAATTTTGAGACAAGCAGCCATTAACTTCTGTCCAGCAGCTAGATATTTGCGGTGTAAACTCTTTCGTAAATTGGTGAATCTTGAATTTGTACAGAGAGCTTGGAACATTTTCTCATATATCAATTCCAATTTCAAAGATTCTAAGAGGAAGAGTAAAGAGAGCAAGGCAATGCATGCTGTTATTTGGTGCCTATGGTTAGAAAGGAATGCCAGAATTTTCAAGGGTAATTTTTTTTATGCTGCTGTGCTATGGGATAAAAGAGTCTTTTTAATCTCTTTATGGTGTTCAGCAAATGGCTATTTCAAAGGGGTTTCTTTGTTGGATATGCAGCAAGATTTGCTTAGTTAATTACCTTATCTTGATTTTTTAATTCATTTTCTTTTCATTTAATATCTTTTGGGAATCCTCTGTTCTAGTCATTCTTTTCTCTCGTCTAAAAATTCTCTTCTTTATCCACAAAAAAGTAAAACACATGAAGATAGCGCTTGAATCTTGAAATATGATAGACCCCCTATCACAAAGGTCTACTCAAGAAGGATAAAGTAAAGAGAGGGGGTAATGGTTGAGCCCAAGGTAGTGGGTCAGCAGCCCGCTACCTCAATGGGTCTACTCAAAACGATGTTTACAATCTACATTAATGTACAATCCCTAAACTAAAGGAATTTCCTATTGCCTGATTCCTACTTCAAATCTTACTATAATTAAAGCACAGAATCAGGGATACAATCAGAGATGTTTAGGGATATAATCCCTAATATTTACAGTAGTCAACAATAACTTCCATATTTATCATTTATGATAATCACATGTCTAGTTATAAGCTATTAAGGGGTGGCATACTCTTCAATAAGGACCATAAATAACAAGCCAACGTAACTTACATCAAGGATTCTTGAAAGAGCAATTTTTGACTGGCCATAGAAGTAGCTGATGCCACCTAATAAGTTTCCAATAGCAGCCTTACCAACAGATATGGATTCTGAATCCACCTGCAAATCCACTACTATGATAAAGAATTTATTTCTATCAAGCATGAACTTCTCAATGAATTTACTCCATCAAATGAAACATGAGATTCAGAACACATTCAACGACCAAACAAGAAGAATAAATCACTGAATATGACAAAGTGAAATAAAAAAATAAATAAGGACAATAAAATTAGTACTTTCTCAGCCAAATTGAAAATTTTCTCAAACTTTTCATCAAAGGCTCGTTCCTTATCTTTCAGTTGATTGGTCAGTGAGGTACCTGACATTGAGCAGAAGAACATACAAACAATTACACACTGATTTAGCAAACTACTGTCAATTAAAATAAAAATATTCTACAAATTCAGTAAAGAGTAGCCTAATTCTCTTAGAAATATATAATCTTTAAACAAGAAACCATCCTAAGAGACAAACCAAAAGCCAAAAGAAATGTATTTGAAAGCAAAGTAGACATTCTTCCGAACTTCAGCCATAATTTTAACTAACAAAAATTAGCAACACAATTATATAAGGCTATAAGCCCCTATAATCTCCATCAACATGAGAAGCAGCTTTTCAGAGCACTGACCAACTCTTACAACAAAGTAAAGAACTAAATTTGTTCTCCTCTGTCACGTAAGCAAATAAATTTACATGTCATATTTTGGACAAACACTATACAGAAGTGGAAAATAAACCTGTAAGATTGCTGACACGCTCTTCTACCCTTGAGCTTTTGGAACCAGTTCCAGAAATAAGTACAATATCTGTTGTGAAAGGAAATCCACCAGTAATCTGCAGCCAGAACAAAAAAGGTGAAAAGCACATGTGAGAGCAAAACCATACAGAAAAAGGTGCCGCCAAGAGTAGTTGGAGAGGTCTATTACTGTATATATATATATAGAGAGAGAGGGAGTTCAAAACTCAAAACTCATAATTAAAACATTAAAATTGTTAAATGGGTCTCAGAAAAGTGTATTTGCTCAATTACCTGAAAAACTAGGGCATTTGGAGAATCTTCTGATGAGTCAGATAGCTGCAGTTGAGCATGCTTTCTTATCTAGTAAGACATGCACATGAGCAGAGAAATCAAGGCAAAGCCCATAAAAACAATTCCAAAACCACACCTTTGCATTGCTTTAAAATTATATCATCAGATACATTGAATTGAAATACCATAACATACTTGTGATGCAAGATTTTCCTCGGCAAGATCAGATAAATTGTGAAAGTGAGGTGTGCGAAATCCAGAATAATGCAGTTCCAAATCATCCTGAACAAAGAAAAACACAAGAGTGAACTACAGCTTACCACTAGGCATAAGATAACAGGTTATCAAGAGTGACAATTAGTATTATTAGGGCAAGAGATGAAATGGACTATAAGGGTTAATTAAAGGTCCAAGGACAAAGGAGGTCTGGAAACATTCATCTAGGTAGTTAAAAAACCAAATGAAGGGCATGTTACATGTTTGCTTCATGTTGTGGAGATTCACAGGTATATCATATTCTTAAACTGTTTCAAAGAAGGAAACAGGAATCACGGATGCTTCTTAAAGGAATTGAAAGCGAATTATAAGCAATTATCCATAAACTCCATAAATAGGTCCACTGGTAGTATGAGTAAACAATCTTGAATATTCCACCATAAAAAAATTTCCTAACATTACCGTTGATTTCAAATGTAGCTGCCAATCTCCAATGTCTGTTCGAGAGCCAGATGCAAGCAAAGAATCCTTATGAATGTCCAAGTTTTCTTCACTTACACGTAGAACATTACCACCTTCATCAGCCAAATAAAAAAAGAGCTGGGCACTTCTCCCAAATTCCTCATTCCACTTAGACCTGAGGTTGGACCACAATAACAAAGTCACTCAATAGATAAGAGTCACTAAATAAAGCAATACTCAGATGCAGAGACTCAGACAGAGAAACAGTACGAAGTAAGTCTAACCAAAAGCTAAAAGTGATATGAAGTTAATAAGGGTGCCATGAGTTCATCTTCTCTAATTCGAACAGATTTGCCAGTATCTGCTTTCCTATAAGGGAAAATTGCTAAAAAAAATTGTTCTGCCATAATGCTTATATTAAAGTGATATTAAGTTAACAAGACCACTTACTTATCAATTTGCACATCAATTCGAACTGCCCAATCCCCTCCATAACCACTGCCATCCCCCTTTGATTTTAAAAACCTAGTAGCCAAAGTCATGCCATGGTCAACCAGCAATTGATGCCCAAAATCTCGTCCATTATGCTTTGTCCAACCATAAGTGCTTAGATCATCCTCATGTTTGCAAATATGTCGGATGTGATATCTGCCTTCCTTCACAGCAATCCACATTAATCCAGCAATCAGGGATTGTGGAGTCCTGACATAACAATTAAAAAAAAAAAAAAAACTTGTAAGAATGTTGGCAGAGTCAAAATGTTGTCTACATTGACATCCTAAAGACACAATCTACGCCAAATAAGCTGCACCGCTTTTTGTGTGATGCACTATATTGCAGGCACAAATCAGTAATATTAGATTAACACAATATTTGCAGATTATGCACCATCAAATAGCACAAGGCTTAACCTCCAAACCAGTCTCTGCATCCATTTCAGCAGTTAACGCAAACAAAAATAAAAACAAAGTAGTCACCACATGCATATATGTTCTGCTACAAACCCTTACAGAAATTATTCTAAAAAACATATTCTATTTCCGAAAAAACATACGTAACCTTTTCATAATGACGTACTAAATCACAGTAACATCCCAAAACTATGTCGACGGAATCTCCCAGTACTAGAGACACTCCACATTATTTTAAGACCAAATCAAGTTTCAGAGACGGTAAGATAATACCTCGCACGAATTCCGAGATAGGTATGGGGACGATAAGTCCCCCAATACAAACTCTCCTTGTGCTCACCTTGAAACTGTGATAACCAATTCATTAATACGCCAAAATTGTTAAATCCTCAAAAAGGAAAAAAAATCGAAACGTATTGATAATAATAATGATGAAGCCATTCACCTGAGGAAGGTCCATTATCTTTGGAGCAGGAAATGGCGTGACGACCCGCGGTAGCTGAGCTTCCGGAGTGGAATTCACGAAGTGACGGATCAGAAACCAGATGATGAAGAATGCCAGCAAGCAGATGCCGAGCACCACTTTGAGATTGGCACCAAATATTGGAATGAAGCTTCCATTTCTCCTCCGGTCTTTGCGAAGCTTCGACTTAGGTTTCGTTTCGCGGAGAGGATCGTCGTCGTTGGCGTCGGTGGAGGATCTGATTCTGCTTCGAGTGGTGCTCCTTCCACTTCCAGTCATTTTGGGTTTGGGAATTATGGGGTCAGCGATTCACAAGGCCACATAGAGCTTAGGTTTTGAAGTGAAGGGAAGTGAAGTCAGTGAGTAGTGGAGGTTTTACTTCGAGTTGGGGTTTTGGATTTTGGTTTTGCAGTGCGACGCAGAGCAGACCAGGGCGGAGGAACCAGGAGGAGTAGCGTGACTTGACCAAGGACGGTTCGGGTTTGGGTTCGGGTTCGTTTCCGGGTTCTGGCCGCGTGGAATAACAGACGTGGCAATGGAAATTAAGGTTGGGCTGCATTTGGACTTTGGAGTTTAGACTATGGCATTAGCACGCCCATATCCCACTCTGGGCCCATTGTACTGGGCTGGATTAAACCATTTATCATAGCAAGAGGTAGGTGGGTTCAAAACTCCAATTTCTGAACCAAACTAGAATCAAATTACAATTTTATAAGCCTATTCAACCTAAGAATTAAGGTGGTTTAGGATTAAAAATTTTAATGTCCGTAAACAAAGCTTTTTTTTATGTCAAAACTGATAGATACAACCAATAATGGTCCGCATAACTTATGGACTAAGTTCATTTAGAATTTTTATATTTTAAAAACTACAACTCTTTTAATTCCTCACATTTGATTTCATTTTCGATTTTACTCTTTGACATTTTAATCTTTTCACTTTAGTTCTTAACATTCATAAACTGGCTTCAACTTCGTCCCTAAACTTGTGTATTCGTCATTCATTTGAAAATGCTGCTGTTTTTTGAGTTAATTTAAATATTAGACACCAAATTATAAGTTAATTCAAAGGTTAGCAAATAAATTGTGAACAAATTCAAATGTTAAAATTACCCTCAAGTGCTAGGCTATAAAATAACAATATCACTTCATTTTTTATGTTGACACATCATTATTTTTGGTCAATTAATAATTGTCACATAAATGAAAAAATCAAATTAAAACGAGTTTATAAATATCAATAATTAAAGTAAGAAAATTAAAATATCAATGTTAAAATTAAAAATTAACTCAAATGTCACGAACTAAATCAGGGTTTAGTCTATATTAAAGGATTTTCCTTTGGGAATGCAATTCTCTTACCTCTGCTTCTGCTGCTTCTTGGAAACATAATAATACTATCTAAATTTTTATACTTAAGTGTATGTTTGATACATAAATCTCATCTATAAAAACTTACCTCCCATTTTTACTTACATACCAAACATACAATAAGTATTCGGTGACATGTTGGTCAAGTTAATCGTATTAACTTTTGGAATGATGCTTGGTGCATAGAACTTGCTCTAAGTTGTAAATATTTCTAACATTGATGCAAACCTAAATTGCATTGTAGCTAACTGTATACACCCAGTTGGAAAAACTTGGAATTTTATCTGTTCAATTATCTTCTTACGGTTTTGAACAAGAGCCATACCTATACATTATTTAATCCTCCTAATGACATTGATTTGGACTCGAGTACCCACGAGCCATATTCCTCTAAATCTTCTGATCATTCCATATTCAATGGTCTGTCATCCTATTTATCAATCTTCACCTTCAATTCAAAAGAAAAAACAATCTTCACCAAGGAAGTACACGTGGGAATATCCTTTGTTTTCTAAGTGTATGTTTTGTATGAGAATAAAAATAGAAGATAAATTTTTATGAATAAATAAGAAGTACATGAGAAAATATCCTTTGCTTTCTTAGTGTACGTCTAGTAAGGGATAAAAATGGAGGAATAAATTTTTATGAATGAGTATATGTTTAATATGAGAATAAAAATCAAGGTGAAATTTTTAAGGATGATTTTTGTATAAAAAATTATATATAAAACTTACCTATAAAATGTTACTTTCATTTTTTCTATCGTACCAAATATACACGGAGTGGTAAATTTTGTTATGGAGACTTCGCCACAACGCTTTCCCTGTGGCCACTGGACTGCACTAGTTTAGTTTAATACCACCACCTATTTGCACTCTCTGCAACCAACACCCTGAAACTGTTGACCCGTTACCTACCTGGCATGAACGCACTCATTTTACTATTTTCCTTCGAAGACACACAAACATGAAATGCCATTTCTCTTCCTCCAGCTTCCAACATCCACTTAATTCAAAGCTGTTTTCGAGTACTCACAAATTACATCGCTGAATTTTGGGCTCTCAGGTGTGTTGATAGCTTATTTCCATCGTTGAGTGTTGACAGCTTACCTTATCTCAAGGAACGTGCATTTTAGCACAATAATATTATAAAGAAACATATGGAGTCCTTGTGCATAACATATTGACTGAAATATACAATTCTAGGACTACGACAAATGTTCCACCCAAATTCTGGGGAAACAAGTAAATCGGCAGACAATTGTATGTTGACAGAAAAAGCTAGATCTCAACCTTAAAAAAACAAATCACGTTGCTTTACATAGACAAATGAGCTAGAAACAATGCTTTTCAAGGGCTGTGGTGTAAGCACAAACTCTCATTGAAATCTACAAATCATCTAGCATATAAAACTGCACTAGAGCATAGAATGGATGCCCCTGCAAAGTATTAAATTCATAAATTATTCGTTTGACAATTAGCATCCTGAAATTACAGCTAAAGAAAGCACAATCACATGAATAATATGAAAAACCAAGTACAAGATTTTACCATTATTTTCAATAATGAAATTGAAATATTTTACTAATGTCCTTTCCTTTTGTTTGCCATCAAACAACCCCCAAAAACAAAATGTTGATCACTTATATAAATGCCTACCTTGATTAACAATTCTCAGCTAATTACAAGAGTGCAGGTTTCAAAGGTATGGAGGGAGAAAAAATCAGAACAAGTAATTTACGCAAAGAAGACTACAATAGTAGAACGGTGTTTTCGAGAGGCTATCCACTTCAATGGAGGGAAGACAAGGAATAAGAGGTGGTAGAAGAAAATAGAAGTAATGGAAAGAGGACCATACAGAGGATTGTTTTCTCAATGATTCATTGGGGTGAAGGGAAGGTTTTGGTTTTGAGGAAATTCAAGCATGAGATAGCAATATATGCCATTGCTTGCAGTCAACTTCAAAACCCCAACTGCCCAGATTTCTGCTTGAAATCATACTCTTTCTCCACTTCTTACAATTTTCACTGTTAGAATAAAAAATATCCATGCCCTCATCCAAGAAGAACCAAACCAGCGTCCATCCAGGACTTCCATAAACTATATGCCAATCACAATTATACCAGCTTTGACCAGAAATGTTCTTATTTTCACAAAGCTGATTCAGTTTAAACAACTTTAACCGGTTCATTGCTTAATATTTCATTCAACAAATGTCATTTGTCTGAATTCCCTACCCTAATCACAGTTACATACAATTACAAATGGTTCAACTTCAAAACATTAAGTACAGAAGAATTCATGCATAAAAAACACTAGTTAGTCCATAAAAGGGCCGAACCAAATAACAGATCCCCATCGAAAGATGTTTTGTCAACATTGTTCGGGATTTTTTATTATTATTTTAAGCGAAAAACTACTTGTTAAACATATGGATTACTAAACATCAGTTTGGTGACTAGTAAGATATTTGCCTATATAAAAGAAAAAGTGAGCTTACTATTGAGTGGAGGAACAATGTAGCTTAGAAGAAGATTGTTGAAACACCCATCATAAAGCAACCTACAGCCACCCATGGGCTTAAACGCTCACCTGTTTCAGCAACCACACAATCAAAGGCAATATAATATCACTGATTAGGTTGTACATCCAATCAAATATACATTTGGTTCTACTAGAGAATAAAGGTTAGACTATTATTTATTATTATTTTGTGTTATTGAGTTAGATCTATCTTACTTATCTTTATCTTTTCATATAAATACAGAGACAGGGAGACTAACAAGTGTGTGTTAGTAATTCTTATTCTCAATTCTCTTCTCATCTTCTCCAACATGGTATCTAAAGCTAGTTAGAGAAACCCTAATCGTAGCTTCCTCTACCCCCAAAAAAAAAATCAAAAATTAAAAAAAAAAAACCTACTTTCCTAGTTCAGAAAGAGCCAATCTACACATTCCCAAGCTCCAAATTTTTTTTCATGCACTGTAGAGCACGCTTTTGTGGTTTTGAAGACTGTTTGGGGCGTGTTCTTCGCCGGGGGGGGGGGTTTTCTGGCGACCATAGGTGCCGACGCTGGCCAGAGGGATACGACCCAGGGTGATGCAGGTCTGGGTGGTGGAGTTCTTCCATTTTTTGGAGTTTTGGCCAGCCAAAGTGTGATTTTTGTGACTGTTGGTGTTTTTGACGGGATTTTTGGGAATTTTTGATGGGTTTCAGTCGAGCCCGGTGACGTTTTCACTTTCCGTGGGTTGGTTCGAAGCTCAACAGGTCTGGTATTGTGTTGTCCAGCCCCCTTGCTTGTCTTTTGCTTTGGTTTGTTGTTTTGGGTTATTGTCGTTTGGTGTTTTGTAGAAAACGGTGTCAATTCCTTAGTGAATTTGTGGTTCTATGCTCTATTTGAGATGGAAGACGACCATTCCAACTCTGGATCTAGTAGTTTTGATGAGTTGGAGGTTTCTACGAAGCCTACAGTTATGCCTGAGGTGATTTCTTCTTTTGTTTCGAATTCTTGATGACGAAGTTTGATGGCAAACACTATGCCGAGTGGCGCAAAACTATCAAGATGTTTCTTACAGGGATTGAGAAAGAGAATCATCTGACAAATGACCCTCCAAAGTTCCAGGCTACAAGAGACAAATGGTTGCAAGAGGATAACCGGTTGTTTGGCATGATTAATAAGACCCTTGAAACCTATGTCAAGGATGTGGTTTCTCATTGCAATACTGTGAAAGAATTGTGGGAGTACATGGAGTTTATTTATTCTGGGAAGGCCAATCTGTCTTGAGATGACACAGGAGTTTCACCGATCGGCACAAAAGGAGAATTCTCTCCAAGCATACATTACTGAATTTAAGCGGACTATGAAGAATTGAATGTCCTTCATCCTATTTTTGAAGATGTTAAACAGATGCGTCTACAACGGGAATAGTTAGCAATTGTAAGATTTTTGTTTGGCCTGCGTCCCGAGTTTAATGCTGCTAGCGACCAAATTCTGACTAGTTCTGATCATGTGACACTTGTTGATGAGTATTGTCGTCTATTACGGCATCATCATAAGCTGTCCTCTGAACCTTTTCCTAAATCTTCAATTGCTTTGGTTAGTAAAGGGGGAGGTAGAGCAAGTAGAGGTGGTGGACGTAGTGGTCGAGGCAGAACTGGTGGGCATACTGGTGGACGCGATGGTGGTCATGATGATACTCCATTTTTTTGCTATTTTTGTCGTGAGGAAGGTCATATTAAGAAAAATTGTTAGAAGTTGAATGGGAAACCTACCCAATCTCAAGGCCAGCATTATGCTCATGCAGACACCCAAGAAGGTCTCTTACCTTCACCCATCTCTGCTCCTTTGCTACAAGGCTTCAAAACTATCACCTTATCTGATGTTGACTTTGATGCTTATAATCGATTCCAGTCCTCACAGGCTATTGGCACTTCTTCTACTGCTACCTTTGTTCAGTCAGGTAATCCCACTGCTTGTCTCACTTCTTCCTCTCGCAACTAGGTCACTGATTCAGGTGCAACAAACCACATGACTGGTAACACAGGTATTCTTTCTTCATTTCAGTCCTTTTCTTTATTACCTAGTGTCACTCTTGCTAATGGTTCTTCTACCCCTGTCATGGTAAGTGGCACTGCCTATCCTTCACCTTCTCTTCCTTTGAATTATGTTTTATGTTTACCTCACTTTCCTTTTAATCTTTTGTCAGTTAGCAAAAATTACAAATTCTATGAATTGTAGTGTTCATTTCTTTCCTAAATATTGTTTGTTTCAGGATCTTGGGATGAAGAAGGTAATTGGTAGGGGTCGTGAATCAAATGGATTATATGTTCTAGAGTCTACAGCTCAAGAGCCATAATCGATTGCATGTTCCATTTCCATTTCTCCATTTCAGCTTCATTGTCATCTTGGCCATCCGCCTTTGAAGATTTTGAAGAAATTGTGTCCTACTTTAGAGTCCTCTTTTGTTTTGAATTGTGAGTAGTGCAATTTGCCAAACACCATCAAGGAAATTATCCTCCTAGAGTCAATAAACGAGTTGAATCCCCTTTTGTTCTTGTTCATTCTGATATTTGGGGGCCTTGGGGCCATTGAATCTAAGTTTAGTTTTCGTTACTTTGTTACTTTTGTTGATGATTACTCTCATGTTACATGGCTTTATTTTATGAGAAATCGCTCTGAGTTATTTACTATATTTCGTGCCTTTTGTTCTGAAGTTCGAACCCAATTTAATGTTACGATCCACACTCTTAGAAGTGATAATGCTAAAGAATACCTTTCTTCTTCTTTTAAGTCATTTATGACAGACCATGGCATTATTCATGAGACATCTTGTGCTGTCACCACACAATAAAATGGGGTGGTTGAAAGAAAGAACACTTACTTAAAGTTGCCCGTGCACTTTTGTTTCAAATGAAAGTTTCTAAAACTTTTTGGGCTGATGCTGTCTTTACAACCTGTTACTTAATTAATCGTCTCCCTTCTTCTATTCTTTCTTGATGGTCAAATTTCTTATTATCTTCTCTTTCCCTCTCAGCCTTTATTTACTCTTCCTCTTAGAATTTTTGGTTGCACTTGTTTGGTCTAAGATGTCCGTCCTCAGGTCTTTAAGTTGGATCCTTGTTCTCTTAAGTGTATCTTTCTTGGCTACTCTTGTAGTCAAAAAGGGTATAAATGTTATTCTCCTAATTTGCATTGCTATCTTGTCTCTGCAAATGTCACCTTCTTTTAGACCACTCCTTTCTCTTCAGAGTCATCTCCTTCTCCTTCTCTTACTAGTGATGACAATGACTTCCCGATATATCACTTTCTTATCTCTTCTTCAACTTCTACAGGTTTTACTATTCCTGTGTCTTCTTGTCCTCGTCCCCTTCCTATTCCCTCCTTCCCTCACCACTATGTTCGGAGGAATCAGCAATCTGCTGTAACCGGTCCTGCTGCTCCAAAGCCTCCAGATTCATTGCCTTCTACAGCTCCTTCTTTCTCTTTGGCTCCTCCTCCCTCTAAGTCTAGCATTGATCTCCCGATTGCTCTTCAGAAAGGCAAGCGTAGTTGTACATATCCTATTTCTTCCTTTGTCTCTTATGCTGGTTTATCAAGCACTGCTATGTCTTTTGTAGCTTCTCTTGACTCTCTCACTATTCCTACCACTGTCACTGAGGCCCTGTCCCATGAGGGGTGGTGTGTGGCTATGTTGGATGATATGCATGCTATTGAACATAATCATACTTGGGATTTGGTCTCTCTACCTGCTGGTAAACAGGTAATTGGTTGTAAATGGGTTTACACTGTGAAAGTCAATCCTAATGGTTCTGTTGCTCATTTTACAAGCTTGTCTGGTGGCTAAGGGTTATGCTCAGGTTTATAGTATTGATTATTCTGAAACCTTTTCTCCAGTAGCTAAACTTGTTTCTGTTCGGTTGTTTATCTCTCTTGCAGCTACTCACCATTGGCATTTGTATCAACTAGATGTCAAGAATGTTTTTCTCCATGGTGATTTACAGGAAGAGGTGTATATGGAACAACCACCAGGGTTTGTTGCTCAGGGGGAGAATGGTAAAGGGTGCAGATTGAAGAAATCATTATATGGCCTTAAACAAGCCCCGAAGGCTTGGTTTGGAAGGTTTAGTCAAGTTGTTTTATAGTTTGGACTTCAAAGAAGCAATTTTGATCACTCAATCTTCTTCCAACGTTCTCAGGGTAGCTGTATCTTTCTAGTGGTATATGTAGATGACATCATTATTACTGGGAGTGACGAGGTTAGGATTGGAAAACTCAAAGATTTCCTTCAAACACAGTTTCAAACTAAGGATTTGGGTACATTAAAGTACTTCTTGGATATTGAAGTGATGAATAGTAAGAAGGGTATCTTTCTCACCCAAAGAAAGTATGTCCTTGATTTGCTTAAAGAGACTGGTTTGCTTTGAGCCAAGCCTACAGAAACCCCTATAGTTCCTAATGTCAAACTCTTAGCAGATGATGGAGATGTTCTTTCAGATCCTGAACGATACAGAAAACTGGTGGGTAAGCTTAACTACCTCACAGTCAATCGTCCCGATATTGCTTTCTCTGTCAGTGTGGTTAGTCAGTTTATGTCATCTCCTAGGACCACACATTGGGAGGCTATTCTTCATATACTGAGATTTCTAAAAGGAGCCCCAGGTCATAGTGTTTGGTACAAAATTATGGACATACTACAGTAGAAGGTTTCTCTGACGCTGATTGGGCTGGATCCCCTATAGATAGAAGATCCACTTTTGGTTACTGTGTCCTTGTTGGAGGAAATCTTGTTTCCTAGAGGAGTAAGAAGCAAAGTGTTGTTGCTCGATCTAGTGCTGAATTAGAATATCGTGTTATGGCCCAAGCTATATGTGAATTGGCATGGATACATCATTTTCTTGATAAGATTGGATTTAATAGTGCAATGCCTATGAAATTGTGGTGTAATAATCAAGCTGCCATTCACACTGCTTCTAATCCTGTTTTTCATGAAAGAACAAAGCATATTGAAACTAATTGCCATTTTGTGTGTGAAAAGATTCAAGAGGGACTTGTTGTCACTAGACATGTGTGGACTGGAGAACAACTCACGGATATCTTCACTAAGGCTCTTAATAAGAATAGAATAGATTATATTTATAAACAAACTAAGCATGATTAACATCTATGCTCCAGCTTGAGGGGAAGTGTTAGAGAATAAGGGTTGGACTATTATTTATTATTATTTTGTGTTATTGGGTTGGGCCTATCTTCCTTATACTTATCTTTATCTTTTCATATAAATATAGAGACAGGGAGACTAACAGTGGTGTGTTAGTAATTCCCATTCTTAATTCTCTTCTCATCTTCTCTAACAGGTTCTAGCTCATGTTTAGTATTTTATTTTGATAGCCTGTAATCTAACATGGTTGAATGCCACACAAGATAAATATCAAACAATGACAAACTATTCCACAACACATCCCAACATGCTGGTCCAGTAAGGAATGTAAGATAATGAAATTCAAGAACTCCATACCAAAGCTAGAAATACAGCAACTGGTGTCAGAACATTTTGAAACTTCCAAGGAATAGAACATACTTATTTGAGAAAGAATGTTCCAAAATGACCAAAAGATTTATAAAAGTGACATCTAAATGTCCCTACAGAAAAGATTGGGATTGTAAGGGATGCATTTATGATTTTAAAACAAAAGAAAATGAAGTTATGATCAAGATCCAACCTCTTCAGCAGGTATCCATCATGGCGTATTCCAGTTTTCCACAGACAATTAGTAAATCATAAACACTCATACTTGGGATTTTCAACTCTTGTTCTTGAAAGGTGAGTAGGTTTCATTAGACCCAATGTTCATTGGACAAAGTTAATTAACTCAAAAAGAGATGCAATATATGTTAAATTTGACAAATCAGAAATTTTTAAGGTGTCAATCACATGGAACAATTCACAGAAGAAATCAAAATGAAACTTCAAGGGTAACCCTGTATAAGACTCCTTTCCCACCCTCCTTCGAACTCCATTCTCTTTTCCAAAGCTTAAATAAAGGAAATAAATAAAGAAAATGCAAATAAAAATATGTGGAAAATGCCAATTCATGCAGTAGTAAATAAAATAGGAGACATCTACCTATCCTTGCCGCCTTCCAAAAGAAACCACGAAATCTGTCAGGAAAGCATGTTTGTCATCAATCCCCTTTTTTCAGAAATTTCTAGATATCTGTTATGAAGAAGGAAAACACTATTGCAAAATATACATCCAATGACACGTAACACACATGAACATTTAATTTCAAAATTATTTCAAAAACAATATAAGTAAGGTAAGGCCTTTAATAGAACTGGGATCAACTGAACATGTAATGTTCAAGAGTTCATTTCATATTCATAAAACACTAGCAAGAAGAAATAACATAGAAAGCCTCATATATGCCTTTTAGTAAGTAGGCTGATAGGTATTAACTAATCATTTAACAAGGGGGAGAAAATTCCTCCTATTCAGGTATTCCTCCTCAATTTTCTGTTTTACTCTAGTGGCATTGCATCAAAGCAACATTGATAATAAGATGAATGCCACTTGGATGAAGCATTGTCAACGTATCCAGAAACCATATGAGTGTTGCAGTACATACTATGCCAGGCAAGAGATAGAGAGATACATACCCAGTTCTCTGTTCAAGGACTGCTGGAAACTGCATCTTGAAATAAGTGCAGGCGCAGATTCCCAGTAGTATCACAGTTAGAAACGAATGGAAATTGAAAAGAGCAGACTGAAACCAAATAGAAAACCGATGTGTCAAAGCTGCCAACTCAGTGGACTACATCAAAGTGATTCACAATTGCAGTTTTCTTACCATCTTAAGGTAGTCTTAGAATACACCACTTTTTAATTTCCTCCTCCAGATCTACAAAAGATGCCATTAGCAATCATATCAGACCTATGCAAGATTGACCCAATTCAAGTAACAAGCCAATGACGCGCACAAGCAACCGAAAAATTGGAAGTCATGCTTATATTATCTCAAGCAGTACTTGAGTATATCTCTTAATAAGTAATCACAACAAATTGATTGGCATGAAAATGAAACCAAAACTCCATTTTTTGTATGATAGAGTACGAGAAAAGCCTTTATTAAGTTCAATCATATTAGCATGGGCATAATATTCAAGCAGAGATGTCATTTGAAGTCTTCAACCTCTTTTTGAGGAAACTAGAAATAATGAAGCGAGTAAATCCTTAATACCCAGAATTGTTATGAGACACTGGAATCCACCTGGATTCAGGATAGTGCAATAAAAAATGAATTACTTAAACAAATTGATTATAGAAGAAAACAAGTAGCCCAGATCTTATATGGCATAGTCCGCGCTGGCATGGAGAAAGAGAACTGATAATGAAAGGAAAGAAATGCGGAGTTGGAGAAAATTGATCAATCGCGAAAAACGTACCCAAATCGACGCTGCAAGTGCCGCACCCAGAAAATGAGAGCGTGAAAGCTTCCTCGCTCCAGAACGTTGTCGTTTGCCCGTTTGTTTGAATTGGCCCCAGAAAACTCCCTTCGGTCCGTTTGTTCCTCACTTCTTCGTTAAGTTTTCCCCCTCCTCCCTCTTTCTTCTAATCATTCGATTCATTCCAAATATCTAGACTTTTTTTTTTTTATTTTTACAAATAACTCTTAGAATGCTGTGACAAAAAATAATGTGTTTATAATAATCTTCAAAATAAAAGAATTAGCTTTATTTTATTTTTAAAAAAATTCATCTATTCAGGTTAGTATCCAATTTTCATTACTGTCAAAACGCCATTAATTTTTCATTTAGACACAAAAACAATAAGAGAATAAAAATGTAATATGTACTTACTCCCGACTGCTAATTGATAGAAGACGGTGAACGTGAATAAATGTAGTTGACAGTTTTATTATATTATTGTATTTGTGTTTGAATTAAAAAAATAATGGCTTTTGATTTTTGTGATGGTAAAAATTAAATCTTTTACGAGTATGTTTGAATGAACATTTATCTTATCTAAATTAATTTTTAAATATTTAAATAAGTTTTTATTCATTTTCTGTCATGTTTGTTTTTATGTTTGTATTATATTTTAAATTTTATTCTGATTTTAAAAATTTGTTTAGTCTAAAATAATTATTTTGTAATTTTGAATTGAATGTAATTTTTTATTAAATGTAAGTTACTTCACTCAAATTTACTTCTAATCAAAATTAAGTTTGTAAACTCTAATCCAACATACACTAAATTGGAAAATTTCTTATAATAGTAAGATTAGGTATAGATATTTACTTATAAAAATATAATTATATGAATAAAAATTAAAAATTACAGCATGCTAGTAGATATTAAGAATGACTAAAATGTGAATTTTAGTTCCAATAATAAAAAAAAAGTTAAAATAAACTATTAATCATATAGTTTCACTCGATTTAAATGTTGGTCTCTGTATTTTTTTTTTAATTTTTTTGAAAGATTTGTTTTAGATATTGGTTAATATAGCTTCATTTATTTAGATTTTGATATTTGAGATACTAAAATTTTAATAAATAAAAATTATAAAGGTCAATCATTCATAAAAAAATAAAAATTAATACCTTAATAAATAGAAATTATAAGAATTAAAATTTAAATAAATAAAAAATATAAGAATTGATACTTTAGTGGTAGGATTTAAATGAGTGAAATTATAGAAATTGATATTATAAAAAATTAAAAGAATTAAAATTCAAATCATATAAAATTATAGACCAAACCTCTATTGCAATATCTCTTGGAGAAATTCCCAAAATAGGAAACGCTACAAAGATTGTCCTTTTTCTCTTTGGAGGTGATCATATTCTCAATCCTGAGAGTCCAAAATATATTAATTTACTAAAATACTTTTAAAGATATAATATTAATGAGTTTAATTTTTATTTATTATTAATGTAAAAAAATTTATATTTATTATTTAATTATGTATTGATAAATCATTAAAGAATTTAATTAAAATAATAATTACTTAAAAAAATTAAAAATATAACAAAATATAATTGAATAATAACATAAAAAAATTTTACATCAGTTAATCAAAATTAAATTCAATATCAATTTTAATATTATATATATATATATATATATATATATATATATATATATATAAAAGTAATTTCATGTGCTTTTTTTTTTGAAAAAATAAAAGACCAAACATTTGAAATTTAGAAAGAAATGTCAGAAATCCCCAACTCTAATACCTTTTTTGTTCCCCTTCATCCTTCACAGAGGTTCCGTGGTTCACTCCCACTTCACTCATTAACTTCAGTCCTCTCTCTATACTGCGGACAGTGGTGGCCAAACGTCAGCAAATTCTCCCCTAATTCAAAGATATCTATCCATCTAAAGAACAATTTCAACTCAATCCATCTCTCTAATTTATGACTTTGGGTGCCCTACTTTTGTTTCGATGTCATCGTTATCTTCTTTTTTTTATATTTAAATTAAATTATTTTATGTTAAAAATAATTTATAATTAAATTTTTATTAGAAAAACTTTAATAAAAAATAATTTTTTTAAAAAAACTAATCAAAACCAAATATGCACTTAGATTGCTCATTCTCCATCTTTTCATATGACTCCGTTGCATCTAGTCTTATCTAGGTGTTTCATTTTTTTTCTTCTTTTATTTTATTTTAGTTTGCTTTTTATTTGTTTATGAAAAATTTTAAATATTTGTGAATGCCTACTTTCCCTTTGAGAATTGGGACATCCTACTCGGACTCTCAAAGTAAAATTTCTATCTCTATTTCATATCTTTATTTTCCCTAACCTATTTATAATATATAATTTCGGACTCGAACAATATGGAGTTGCCATGTCAATTTCTTTTAAACTCTCATTTTAAGCCATGTTAGCATATTTTCTTTTTTTTTTTTTGAGATACATATTTTCATTCTTCCAAGTTTGTGGTTCAGTGACTTTTGAGTGTCTTCAATTGGACCATTCAATTTCACTTTTCACCCTCTTAAAAAAAAAAGTTGATATTCTTCTTCCTCTTAAGTCTTAATCTCCCTACTTACCCAATTATCCCCTTCTACTTGTGCAGCTCTTCGTTGTCCCGCAATCGTTGATATTCTTAAAAGAGTTTTTTTTTTTAATTGGTTAGACTACAAAGCTGTAACTCTTATTGAATTATAACCGATCGATAAATGATTGAAACTTGCAAGTTGTGAATCTTTTTGAATTAATGACAATGTGAGATTGATGAGGTACTATTTGACAATAAACAACTATATATTATAAAAGGCCCGCATATATAGTAACTTTTGTTTTGATACCATTTCTCCCCTTTGATAAAATCCTTTGTCAATTGTTTGTCATCAAGAGTGCAAAACACCAATACAATTTCTTTTTCATAGTTTTAGCGGAGTATTTTTTAAAAATTATATTTGAAACATATTTCATGCATTATATATCAAAGTTAATTACATAATTTATTGCGACAACATTTATTATATCATTCTTATGTAAAATACATACATAATAATTTATTTTATTCTCTTGATAATATATACTAAATAAAAGTCTAAGCATGCTCTAACTAAACAAAATAATAACTAATTATTTTATCTGTGCAAGTCTATATCTAGCTAGTTGAATCTAATTAAATCTAGGAACATAAAAAATGTAGGAACTCCCTCTATGATTGAAATAAGTAATCAATCTCATCGAGTCAATGCAATTATAAATATCATAAAATCATATATTACTTCAAGAATTTGACCTGACACAGTAAATCAAAATTAAAATTTTCATTTCAGCTCTAAGTTATAGTGGCTGGCTTTGGGGTTTGACCTCATACTCAACCTCAGCAGCAAAACTTAAGTCTTAGACCTCCTTGGCTAGCCAAATGTTAGTTACCAACTTCACAATTTTTATTATTTATTAGAAGTAAAAAATACTTCAGTCTCAACGTCACTGCCTTTAATTTGGAGTGTGAAAAAACACCATATAGTATGTTTGTTTTGGCTTTTTTCTTGTTTTTTTCTGTGAAGTGTTTGTTTTGCTTTGTTTCAAAGCAAACGGGAGAATTATGTTTCCCGATGCACATTTTATAGAAGAAAAAACAAATTTCTCTTCTCTTTTCCTAAACACGTTTTATTTTTGTAGGAGAATCTAAACCAAACATGGCATAATTTTCTACAATCGCGTAATTAGATGCATTCCTTTTGGACCCTTTCCAGTTGGTGTAATAGTTTTCATGCAAGGAACGTGGTCGCAGAGAGGAGATAATCACATGCAATCCATGATCCATCATTAACTCGATTCAACAAGGTAGATCATGCTATTTGTTTTATTGTTTTTGGTCAAACAAATTAGCTGAAGAATAACAATTGATTTTAAAAGTCCTTTAGACCTTTCTTTTCGAAAAAAAAAAACAAAATATGGAGGAATGTTTAACTGTTTTTCTAATAATGACATAGTAACAATAATATTCTCCACACAATTTGTTATTCATCATTAAATAATGATTAAACTTTACTTAATACTTTTTAACAATTTAAAATTTTTCACAAATTATAGAATCAATTTTATGATGCATGCAACATTGTACATAGTTTTTCCCAATTTATTTCTTTTGGGATGAAGAATGCAAGGTGCACTTTAAAGAATCAAGTGTATTATTTGTTGATTAAAAAATTAATTATTTAAATTTTGATAAAATATAAGCACATTAATGACAAATTATGAATGATTAGAATTCATTACCCTAATTTTTTTTTTGTGAAAAATAGTTTAGAATTTTAGGATAAGGATAGACTCTTTTTCAGTCACGACAAATTATCAATTTTAATAAAAATTTATAATAAAATTACATATTGCTACCAATAAAGACTTTTGGGTTTCCTTTGATTTTCTTAGATTTAAATTCAATTCATAAAATTATCATGAGCAGAAGTTTAACCAAGTAAATCAATTTCATTAATATTCATTCCCTTAATATTTTTTAAATAATTATTATTTATATTTTATTCTCTAAAATACATCATGTATTATGGAGAATTCAAATTCTTTGTTTTGATAGTTAAACAATAATATTACACACTATTCACATTTTTTTATTTTTGAATCATTAGATGATAATTGAACTCTATATAAATTTTTTAAACAATTTAAATTTTATATTTACCATATATATAATTTTTTTGGGTACAGTACTATATATGTTACTGAGGTGTAATTGGTACACACATATTTTTTTTTGGTCAACAGTACACATATTTATATACATATGTTTGGTACTTGGGCTCCCATGAAGCATGAAAATTTAAGGCATGAATCCGGTGTCCTGCAATGATCGTTGTTTTTTTTTTTTTGTCATCGATTGTTGAATTGTTGAAAGAAGCCACTTGTTCCAAATTAAAGCAAGAAACAGAGTTAATACCAAAGAAAAAAAAGGCAAGAAGCATAGTTGCCATAAAAAGAAAAAAAAAAGCAAGAAACATAGTCAACACATGACCAGCTTCGATGGGTCCACCTTTCCCATTACGACGTGCTTAAAATGGAAGGTTGTAATGATAACTAGCCCATGCCCTGCATGATCATGCTGAGCTTTTCAACTGTCATTTTTATTATTTAGAGTAATTATTATTAATTAAACTTATTATATTTGTAAAAAGAAAATTTGAGATCACTTTACCCAAGAGCTACACCTCATTGACAACTTACGTATTCTTTAAAATTTTCATTAAAAAATTTCACTTTTTATAATACCATCAAATTATTCAATGGTTTGATAGTATTCATGATGCGTACATATAATTAATATAATACTAAAATTTGTAAAATACATATAATTTTAACTTTTTAATTCATGAACCAAATAATATAAAAAAAATTAAATCAACTAAAGTCTCCAGTCTACATCGCGTTTTCAGTTTCTACATCGCGTTTTCAGTTTCACTGTTCCTCTCGGCATCGCGTTTTCGGTTTCCTAATTCCTCTGCAGTCTGCATCGCGTTTCCGGTTTCCTCCAGTATTTCCTACTTTTCCTCTGCCAGTCTGCATAGTATTTTCAGTTTCCTTCGGCACCCCTTTTCTCACTTTCTCTCACTTCTTTTGGTCTTTCTCGGCTGTTATTCCTCGACCCATTCACCCTCTCCGTTCCTCTTTCTTCATTCTAGGGTATGCGACGCCGGAGTTGGGATGGAGGCTGCGGTGCGAGGCCGACCGAGTCACCGAGCGCTGCTGCTAAGGCAACCGGCAATCGCACGGACCCGGTGCTGGGTTGACCGGTTCAGTCGGTTTTTGACCGGTTCACCGGTTTTTGACCTCACCGGTTATAGGAAGTCACCCGAACCGGGAAAGTGACCGGTTCTCGGTCTGACCGGTTGAACCAGCCGGTCCGGTTCGATTTTCAGAACTTTGGGTAAAATAAACAGGCTTGAATAGTTTGGGCGGGTAAAATGGGGAGTTTGAGTTGATTAATTGGTGCATGTGGTAGTGTCCGCGAGAGATATCTATCGACATTAATTCAAAGTTTTCATATTTTGAAATTTGAAGGTTTTTGGCCATTTTTTGGAGCTTGCACCGTTGACGAGGAAAACAAACAGCAGATCAAGGTCCTCAAATTACGGAGGACTATGATTGGGCTGGGACCCACGTGGCGGTTAGTTAGTATTGGCGGTTTAAAACAGACCCACGTGGATTGGTCTGACCCCACCTTTAAAAAAAGAAAAAAAGACAGATTTGGGGATTCCTGTTTCTGTACTGCTATGTGGAGACATCCGCTGCCAATTAAATCACCTTATTTCTTCAAGACAACCCTACCCCTCTATCCCTCCTCTTATATTATTATCAACAACCATTCCTCCTTTCACAAAAAAAAAACAAAACAAAACAAAAACAAAACAAAACCACCATTCCTCCTTTTTCATTTATCAAATAGAAAATTTTTTAGATAATATTTTATTTAATAATTAACATATATTATTAATTTTTAAAAAAATAATATATATTTATAATATAATTCATTAAATTTTATATATATTAATTATTGTTAATAGAATATCTTACTTAAGAATTTCTCATACCGAATGATATTCACAAAATTACTTACTTTTTTTTGTTAGGTCACTACAAAATATCTTACTTCAATACAAGTGTATTAGTAACATTTTGAGATTTTAAAGTGACAGATAGAGATTCAGTTAAATACTTTTTTGCTTCACAAATTATTCAAATTTCTATATGCCAACTCATTTTTATTAACTTTTAAAGGATTTAATTTCTTTTTGGAATGGGACAATTCAACTAGATTTTAGACACTACCTATTTGGTACATAGTTTATATTATATGATTCATTTTTATCATATATTTAATGTAGTATCTAACATGATTAAATTATTCAGGTTATCTATTTTTATCTAATAATTATAAGATAAACTAATTAAGGTTAAAGTGACATGATAAAACCTGAAAGGATGCTAATGTCGTGGTAATCAATTACCATATTCAAAAATTTAAAATTGCTAGCTTATGAGAATCTAGTAATCTATTACCTTTAGTAATCGATTATTAGATTTCAAATAAGGCCAACACTTGCTTTTTCACATTTATTATAAGTTTTAAAAGGTTCAGTAATCAATTATTATACTGAGTAATTAATTACCACTAAGTAATTGATTATTACATTAGCTAATCAATTGCTAGCCCAAAACAAAGAGGTCTAGTAATCTATTACCAGCTCTTAGTAATAAATTTATGGTTTATTTCATATGCGTTATGAATTGAATTATATAGTCATGCATGGCACACCAAATATGAAATAGTATAAAAACTTATATAGTATATAATTTATGTCAAACTATTAGACTTTATACTAACTAATCTTATTTTGTATGATGTATTAAATAGGACCTAAAAAATTCCTTTAAAAAAATCATCACAAAACGAGATTGCTAACTCAAGTGGGGATTCGAACCTTCTCCTATTCTATACCTTTTGTTATAAATTAGAAAATATGAATTTATACACATAATTTAATTAAATCCATCAACATCTAAGTATACTGTACTTTTTTAAAGAATTCAAATTTTTAACACGTCCTAACATAAAAAGAATAATATCAGAAAAAAACTCACAAAAAATTATTTTTAATATTATTAAAATTATATTTCAATTTGTACACAATTATATTAATTTTAAAATGAACATATTTTATACTAATTATATTATATTATTTTTTGATAAATTACTAAATTAGTCCTTAACAAATTTTGGTAGTGACACATTAGTCCCTGAAAAAATTAATATGTCCCTTGATCCTTGAGTGTGTCTTTGATAACTAAAATCTAATCTATATGAGTGACTAATGTACATTATCATAAGGATTAATTTAAAGTAATTTTAAAAATATCGGAGGATAATGGGACAAGTTGATTTTTTTCAAAGATTGATTTGCACCTACCAAAATTTGTTAGGGACTAATTTAATAGTTTACACTATTATTTTTATTTATCTAAAAATGTTTCACTTAATATTACTCATATTAAAATTACATTTCTGAACCAACAAAAAATTCCCTATGCATGCTTGTACCATAGCCGCATGTGAAACATCCAATTTTTTTTTTTTAAAAATACAAATGACATTGAAAAGTTTGGGCAACTATTAACAAAACAAATGGTTGAAGTGCACCTCAATTTAGTTGCATATATATTATTTAGTTTTATATATAATTTTTAGAATTATATTAATATTTTTATATAATCTACGTATACTTTAATAATTTCCAAATTTAACATAATTTTTTATGTTTATAAGTTTTAAATATAATATTTATATATGTAAATATATGTAAGTTACACAAAGATAACTTTTGAATCTAGATTATAATTTTGAAATTTAGTTTTGATGTTTGATCTATTTCTTTTTTTTTGTAAAATTTAAATTTACAGTTTAATAAAAAAATATTTTCTGACTGAAGAATAAATAAAGTAAATTGATAAGTGAGTAAAAAGTTTACAAAATTTTAAAATTTACTTAAATACAAAAAATTAAAAGATAAATTGGATAATACACAAGTGTAGAGACTCGAAATTTAGATTATACCTGGTTTATATTCCCGTGAATTTCATGGATATCTTTTCTTTTATTTTTTATTATTTACATTACTCGAGTATCCATATTCTTTATTTAAATATTGGTATCTTATTGAGTAATCAAATATTTATTGGTTGTTAGATTTTTATTTTTATGTGAATGATAAGTATTCTTAAATAGTTCAATTTATTTAAATTATTTTATAAACTTAATCTTTTTGAATCGATATTAATAATAGTATATTCTTCTTATAAAATCTGATTATTAAAAATTAAATCGTAATTCTCATATTATTTTTAAAAGTAAAGAAACATAAAGAGAGAGACTTATTAGAAAATAAAAACCGTCTTATTTTATAAATTTTAATTAAAAACTGTAACATAATATTAGAGACAGTTTTATTAAGAAATAACTAAATATACTCCTTTTAGTCCTTTATTTTTTTATTTATTATTTAAAACACTTGTCCAAGAATTAAAAAAATTATTAAATAATTTTTTTATAAGAAAACATAACTGTATTAATTAAATTGTTTTTTATTAAAATATTTAAATATCATTCATTTTACTATTTTTTTCTTTCACTTAATTAACATTAAGAATATAATTAAAAAATAATTAATATTTTCTTAAATTTTGAAAAAAACAAATAAAATAAAATAAATTTTTTAAAACAACAGATAAAAGAGATAATAATAATTGAAAAAATAATGATTTTTTTTATGTAAATTAAATTATAAAAAGAAATGTCGGGCAGTGTGCAGAGCCTTATCCATATGCTCTTGCTCTATGTGCTGTATTTACAAGTTGCCACCTTCTTCTAAAGGCACGATGATTTTAATAACTATTTATAGGTGACATGGTTGGGGGTCATTTTCAATGTTTGAGGGACATTTAATGTGGATGCAATTGGAGAAACGCCTAGTGATCAGGGTAAGTTTTGCTTCCCCCTATCGCAAGGCCTCTTTGTGCTCTGCGCCTTGTAGTGGGAGATACATCATGCTACATGCATGAGATGAATATTAAATGTCGTATGGATACATCATGCGCGCATGTAACTCTTTTCGAATTTAGTATTCTTCTGCCACTTGTAGTTAGTCATTGACAACCAATTTTAAAATTGTTTTCACATACATTTAACTTTATTGCTCATGATATGTGAATTTTTTTTTTTGGTTCAACATGATATGTCAATCTTCGAATAATACATTTCAAAATAAATGCATGGACTTCAAAGTTGTATTTCTTATTTATTGCACTGAACATCGGTTGCCTTGGCAGCGGGTCACTTTTTTTTTTTTTAAACATAATTCCGTCCTGTACATTGATGCTTTGTTTGATATTATGGAGAAGGAAAAAAAAAAGAGAAATGATACAATAAAAAAATAAATAAAAAAGGGAGAAGTGGAAATTTTTTTTTATTTGATTCTATCAAGTTAAAAAAAATGAAATGTTTGTAAATAAATATTAAATTATTTTATTATTTCTCATAACTCATAATATCATTTATTTTAACATGAATAAAGTAAGAAAGTAAAATTTTAAAATTTTTCATTCCTTCCCAATCTCTTAAATAAAGAAAGGATATAAAAATATAGGACTAATGAAAAATTTATCATTTCAAATCTTTTTTTTTCTCTTAAATTAATACTAAATAAGAAATGGGTCTAATTTTTAAGTTATCTTATTTTCTTTTCACTCAAAAAATACATATCAAGTAAAAGCTTAAATTGATACTAAATAAGATATGAACTCGGTTCTTAAACATCATCATTTTCTTTTCACTCAAAAAGTGTAATGAAGTCTAAAATTTAAAATTTTTAATTTGATGGTGTAAATCTCCATTTTATTTCTTTCTCGGGATTAAGTTATAAATTATTTGTCTAATTGAGTAAAATTTTCAAGAAAATCGCGAATCTCATTCACAACTTATGTAAAACAAAATTGAATGAAGTTGTAAATGGACGCAGATCCGTTTGGGTAAATGATCTAAAAGTTAACTATGAGAGGGAAATAATTTAAGAATTTACCCCCGTTAGGTAATCAGCACTTTTACCCGCCCCACTTTCCCGTGTGAATTTTGGAGATGAAAACTCGAACCCATGCATGCAAAAAATTTAAAAACTCATTCCTACCCGTTTGTCCCTATGAAAATTCTAAAGCTTGCAAGCAACTTAAGTAATACAAGAATAATCAATAAAGATTATTTTCAATAACTGAAAAATTATCTCGCTAAGAGCAATTCAAAGAGATTATTCAAATGACAGAATTTGCCCATAAAAATTTCCTCATAAATCAAGAATAAAACACATTAATAATATGTTTAGTTTGGCTTTTGGAAAGCTTCATACTATAATTTGGACAAAAGTTTATTTCTTGTAATTTTTATTCAAACCATAATTTTAAGTTTTAAAAATCAAACTAAACACATACTAAGTAAGTTCACTTTTTTTTCGTGGTTGCAGTGCATATCCTTCCTTTCCTTTGGTCCTTGTGCGGCTCTCACGTAAGAGCATAATATTTTTGGATCTTAAATGCTAAGTTAATAGTTTTATATTGCCCCTTCGCGCAACATGATTTTAGACTTTAAGTATAGACTATACACAAAGTCATTTTATTTTATGTTAAATTTAATTTAGTTATAAAATTTTTGATATTATCTCACAAATCAATTATTTTAAAAATTTAAACTATTACGTAAAAATCTATAAACAATTTTATATCTTTAATATCTTTACATAAGTGTCCCACGCTGTGAGGTGGAATTAATATATTCAGTAATTTAGCTTAGAACAGTGGTGGCATTGAAAAGTTATTGCCTAGAGTTAAAATTGTGATGCAACCCATCATAAGGTGTAGGGTTATTGGGTTCCTAATCAGCTTCCCTTTCCCTTCGTGGATGTATTACCACTTTATACCTGTTTATCATTAACTTAGAAAATAATAGATCTACTTGAAATCAAAATGATGTATGAAATTTTAAATTTCTAGTTTTATATTGAGGATCAAGTGCAACTTATCCAGCATGACGTTGTCAAATTAAGATAAATAAAATAGCATTATTTTCTGTTCATATATTGAATATAATTTAATTAATCATTTTATGGAAAAAAGTTAAATTTAAGTATATAGTTAATTCTAAAGTATTAATCAAGCATATATACTTCAAACCTATAGTATGTTAGTCTTATGACTTGAGCTAAGTTGGACTGATGTATAATTTTGGTTGTATATTGAACAAACAAATATTATTTTTAATTTTTCTTTTACATATTATACCTTAATTTTAAGTTATTTTTATGTTTTTAAAAATATTATATCACCACATAATCAAATAAAATATTTTTTTATTTTCATATTTGCATTGTAAATTTTTTTAATATGAAAATAGTCTTAATTTTGATATAATTTTCATATTAAATAAATTGTTTAATTGGAAAATGAAATATTTGTGGTCCAAGTCCTTACAAGTATATAAATACACTGGTGTTGCTAGTATCATGATTTTTTTTAGGGTATCAGTATTTTTAGATGAACTGTTAAATATTTATTGTCTGTTAATTCACAAAACAAATGTTTGAAGACTTTAATTATAACCAATAATCAATAAATATTTGATGACTCATCATAATACCAATAGCTTCAAAAAAAAAATATGAATATCGAAATAATGTTTAAATACATATATCTCTCATAAGTTTAAGGAGTTTGATTATTACCCTGTCTCTCATAAGGATTGTTTCTCTTTGTATTTAGGTTTTTCAGCCACAATAAATGATAATGCTTGTTTGATATTTCTTGCATTGTGAATCCAGATTGAGGAGGAAGAGTAATTGGTTAATGATCTAGAAATGAGATATCAGATTGTGATTGTTGATCTTATAAAGGCACAAATCTTTAACATGAGTGTTTGAGAAATGAAGGTGAAACTTTCATGGATAAGTTTTATATATGAATTTGTGTATAAAATCCATTCATAAACTTTTTACTCTTATTTTTACTCTCATACTAAATATATAATAAGAAGGGTTTAAATTTAATCCCCAAGACCTGCAAGGTAGATAAGAGCGAGTATGTGCTTATTTAGAAGTGCAAGGTGGAGAACCAAAAGAAAAAAGTGCAAGGTGAAGTCATGATGAGCAAAAATCCATCCCAAATCATTCCGTTGCCAAGCCTAACTATGATTAGATTTAGTTTATTCAGATTGACATAATATTTTTTTCTGGATGCACCCAAATTGATCCAATTTACCACTGCCAAATTTTGCACACTTAGTACAATGGGTTTCAAATATATTTCCAAAATATATACATTTTTACTAATAATTTACAGATTAGTCCTTTTTTTTTACATTGCATATTTTCATCACATTTTTCTATACAATTTCTGTTACTTATTCTTGAATTTTTTTTCAATTATTAAAGTCAAATTAACAATATTTTTATCAAAATTCTTATATCCCCACTTTTATCTTTTTTGCTGCTTGCCATTACTTTTTTTTTTTGGTAAATTCCGATGCTATTGTTTACTTTCTGCATATATTTAGAAATTGCAGTTTTCTTTTGTGCCGGACGTTGTGCAGATATATAGAACAAAAACTGTTAGATATACAATGGTTAAAGAAACAATAAAAACAACTAACATAAAAACTATTAGATTATTGATAGATTTGTATAAAAATAGTAACAAAAATTTGTTAAAATTTTTTTATGTGACTTTGTACATATTAACAATAATTTTAAGAATAATAAAAATTATAAATTTATGTACACATAATTTTACAAATAATTATTGAAAGACGGTAAAATGTTGAATGCTTCTAAACCCCAAAAAAATAGTTGTTGGGCAGATTTTGAAATTTGAAATGAATTTTTTTTTGAAGATTGTGCTTGATTTGTATATATTTTTTATTTTTTAATAAAATTAAAATAATACTTAAAGCACGTTTAGTTAGGTTTTAATAAAACTAACTAAAGGTTTATGTTTTAGAGTTTCCTCCTCAAGGAAGGGGTCAATTGCTCCTTGATGACTTAGTTGGTGTTTCTCTTTTGAGAAGTGTTCTAGGGCCTACCCCTCCCTGTAACCGAAAAAGGTTTCAATAAAACTGTATTTTTTAAAATAAAGGCAAATATAAAATATCAAGGAAGTTATTTTTAGGTTAAAATAAATAATTGATCTCTATAATTTTTACTTATTAGTAATTTGGTCCCTGTACTTTATTTGTTTGTATTTGAATCCCTATAATTTTTTACCATTACCAAATTAGTCCTTGTTGTTATCTGGGGTTATAACGCTGTTAATTTTTTATTCAATTGTCAAACAGAATCCTATGTAGATCCTATGTGGCACTGCAGAATGCTGAGATGAGCTATAAGGACCAAATTACAAATGAACGAAAACTATAGGGACCAAAGTGCTAAGTATTTATTATTATTATTATTATTATTATTTGTCTGATCTCTTTCTCTCTAAATTCTGTTGTTCCATAACTACCATTCCTATTCCAAGCTTATGTTCCTCTAGACTCATGTTTTGTGTCCCCTACTATTTTTTCTTATGCATTCCATTGTTCTCCGTAAATGAAATGTGAGAAGTTTTCAAAGAAAAGAAAATTCTTGTACTAAAGTATGTGCTTAACAATTACTATAATATCTATCGTAATATGTGTCTTCATTATCATCTTCTACAAAATTTTGCAAAAAAATATAAATGGATTGCAACATTTTATTTCTTCAAAGACAAAGATAGAACCAATTTAAGTTATTGAATCTTAGAGATTTTATTAATAGTAACACAATAGAAGAGAATTATAAGAGTGTTAAGTCACTAAGTATGTGATTGTGATTTGACCATAACACTTATGCGATGAGTTGCTTGCATATGTTTATAAGAAAAAAGTTATTGTTGGTGAGAGAGGCATGATCTTTAATTCGTAGACATCTTGAGTATTGATCAACATATAATCACAATCTGTTATATGTATAAGAAGGCTTGATAAGAAATGTAGATATTATTTAATTTTAACACTTGACATATTAGCTATTAATCAAAACATTCAGTGAGTGTCGTCCATGATGTAGGGTTAGCTTTGCTAATAGATCTCAATAATCTAACTTCATATATCGCTATGCTCTCAATGTTATTCTTAAGTAACTGAGCATATTTTGCTAACTCTATGAGCTCTGATCTATTCCAAGCATATTACTTTCCTGTCTCAACAGCCCTTATACACTCTGTCTTTTTTATAAGTATTCATTTCTATAAGAGGATTATAGATTTTAAGCAAAACTTAAATTAAACTAGTGTGTTTCTATTACAAATTATTTATATTAGTCATCCAATGTTGTTTCTTATAGAGAGATAATGGCTCTCATAGAACTCCTTTTAAACCATGTTAGCAAAGTCAATATGAATATTTAGGATGAGCTTTACATGCTTGGAACTTGAATAACTAAAGAAAACTATGAGTTATTTCTGATAATACCAATGATGTCATTTTTGAGAAAATAATTGCCCAAGAAAAAGAAGAAGCTCTTTTTGGGAGCCATGGCCATGGTTAATGAAAATGAGAGAAAAAAATGAAACAAAATAATTTAAAGAAAAAAAGAAAAGAAGAAGAATAATAATAAATAATTAGTAATTGGTCCATATAATTTTCATTCATTTTATACTTTATCTCAACACTCTACAGTGGCATACATGATTTACATAAAATTTTGTTTGATAGTTAGACAAAAAATTAATGACGTTATAACCCTAAGTGACGGTAGGGACTAATTTAGTAACGGTAGGAAATTATAAGAATTCGAATGCAAAAAAGTAAACTAGAAAGACCAAATTATAAATGAGTAAAAATTATAGGGACCAATTGTTTTTTTTAACCTTATTTTTATAAATAATTTCCTTCTAAAATTTTTAGAAAAAAAGAGCATAATGACAATTTTATAATTATAGTAAATACAATCATGCATTAACACATTGTTAATAAAGTTTAACTTTTAAATGTTTTTGTTCTAATTATGCTTTGTTAATTATGTCTGGAAGTATGATTGAATAATAGTATAAATATGTCACTGAAGGGTGGGTTAGTGATAAGTAGACGAATTCACAAATTGACAATTGAGAGTTCAATTTTTATCCCGACTACTTGTCTGTCATCTGTAAGTACTTAAGTTTTAGAGCTTGATTTAATTTTGGATTAAAACACTTTTCACTCAACCTAAATTTTTATAAACTAAAATAAGAAGGTAAACATTGATTATGAATTTAAATTAAATGCAATAAAAAAATTTCCTCAAATCAAACATTAAATTTTCACTTTCTAGATTTTTCTTTCTCTGCATTGAAATAAATCTTTTTTTTTCTCTCAAATCAAACATGGTGTTAAAATTTAATAATTTCTTACATGAATTTAGATATTTTAGTTCTCAATATTTTCTTTTAATTAAATATTGATAATTTATTAAAAAATCTCATTTTAAAAAAATATAATTTTTACTAAATTATAGTATTTAATTAGAATTTAGAGTAAGAGTTCAAGACAAGAAAAAAAACAAACAATTTGAATGTTGTTACAGACGAAAGAACTGAAAAGGACAAAGTTGTCATTTGGCAACAATCATGACAGGTCAGGTAAGCGACAAACGAGGAGGTCGGCACCTGTCGGCCGGTGAACCGGGGCAGATAAAAGCGGCGAGAATTCTCCCTTCCTCTTTCGAAGATTTTTTTAAGATAAACAAACACTAAACACTTCATTCTTAAAACCCGCAAAAAAAAAAAAAAATTGCACCCCGTCCGTGAATTATTTTAATTTCCAATTAATTTAACCCAGTTTTAAACAATTTTCATAGTTTTCTTACCATTTACTCCCACTCAGAATAACCAAATCTCCGTCTCCCTCCCATTTGCTCCTTACTCTTCTTTCTCCCCACTGCTCTCACAAATTCTCTCTCTGGTTCGGACCTCAATACTCGGTTGCGAAAGTTGCAAATCTTCCGAACCCTAATTGTGCGATTCCAGAAGCTTCGTCTCATGAAGCTTCCATGGTTGTGATTGCATTTTCTGCTTGGTATGGCTTTTGCTTCCAAACCCTAATCCTTCCTCTTGAACTCTCCTTCTGGTGTTCACTGGTTGTGCCCTTTTGATTTTCAATGGTTCGCTCGCGCTCCTCGTTCTTCTCCGTGTCCGGGTCTTTATGCTTGGCTTCTGAATCAGATTTCAATTTTTTTTTTTGTGAAAGGTTTTGTGGCGGTTAGCTCTCTCTGTTTTCGTTTTGAATATTTCTTCTGTTTTTGAATTTCTATCGGTGATGGTGATTTTCGGTGTTGTTTCAGTGAAGATCTTAGTTGGCAATTCATGTTTTCAAAGTCTATTTGGATTTTGTGTTTTGTCGGAATCATGGAGCTGTTGAAGCTATTGAGTAAAAATGTGTTGATTGAATTGCTCTTTCTTTACTTCTTTTGAATCAATATTCCGCCTGCAATGGATTATACAGTGGAGCCTATTTTGAAATTTTAGCAACATGAACCATATTTCCTTTTTCTTAATGATGTCATTTGGACAAACTCTTCTCTCCTGTATATTTACCATCCTTATGGTCTATTTGGTTGGAGAATTTTTTTTTTTTTTTGGTTGTTGGTTATTTAAAATTTAAGGCCATAGCAAATCTAATGCCTCACTGAGTTGACTTTATCTTGATTTGTTTACATGGTACCTGTTCTTTGTTTGTGTTCACTACCTAAATGGAATATTCATACATAATATGACATGAGATTTTATATTTTGCATGTAAAACAAGATTGGATTTATTGTTTTTTTGTTTTCTTCTTCCCGGCTTCTTTTAAAGCTATTAAAGTCACTGAATTATGGTTAATATAGCAGTATATTCTGCTTACCTAATGGGCTTTAATAAAACTAGATGTAAAAAGTTTAGTTGGCTGCAGCAGTATGGATTGATGTTGTTTTTATTCTAAACTGATATGTAGCACTTTTCCCCCTTTACTAACTTTCTTTCTTTCTTTCCCCTTTTTGATCCTGGCTAAAGTTGGTGAGATCATATAGAGCCTAAGTTTGCACAGACAGTGAATGTGAATGATGGATGCTGCTGAGGTTGAAGAAAATCTGTTTGCAGCAAGTGATGCCAAGGTATGGTAATATATCTTCTAATTTAATTATTTTCTATGTTGTTTTGGAAATTCTAATACTTTAAATATAGAAAATTAGTAATTGCTCTTAAAATATGCACAGTTCTTATGCAAAGGTATAATTAAGGACTCATATTTCTTTAATATTAGTTTTTTTACATCCTTCATTCATTTAGGTAGGAAATGGAAAAAGCATTTCTTCGTTTTTTTTTTTAAATAGGAATTGTATGCATTCAACCAACAAAAAAGCATCGTATCTGTCTAGCTTTTAAGGCACATTTGAGTGATTTATTTTACATGGTTATCACTACTGCTTAAATATTTAAGCAAATGTTTTGCATTGCTGGCCTGAGACAAAGAAAATTAGTTAATGTTTTGCAGTCTTCTTCTTGCTTTGGTTTTTTGTGCCATTATTTCCTGTTCTGTTGCAAGTTTGTTTTTTTGGTAAATTTGCTGTAATGTAATATAACCTATATTTATCTGGTTTCTTATGCAGCTACATGGACAAATGTGCAAGGCTCTTTCTGTAATATATTGCAAAGTATTGTCAGTATTTCCTTCTTTAGAAGCAGCTAGGCCTAGGAGCAAATCTGGAATTCAGGCATTATGTTCATTGCATGTAGCCTTAGAGAAGGCCAAGAATGTTCTTCAGCACTGCTCAGAATGTAGTAAACTTTACTTGGTATGATTTATTTCTTCTATAGTTTTATTTGCTGATTATGCCTCCCAGTATGTAAGGTGGATTTAATTTACTTTAGCCCATTGCAGATTATCCGCTGTTGGTTGGTGAGGTTATTTGATCTGAAATACATTTTCTAGAATATCTTATGTATGGCTTTACCTATGATGCAGGCTATAACTGGGGATTCTGTTCTTTCAAAATTTGAGAAAGCTAAATGTGCTGTTGAAGATAGTCTTAAACGGGTGGAAGATATTGTTCCGCAATCTATTGGGTGCCAGGTAATAAACTTCATCAATATGGCTGTATAGTTTGCTTTTCATGTTGGATTTTTTTTTTTAAAAAATTTTTAGGTTCATGGTCCTGTTATATAAGGTGGTGGATCTTACTGAACCTTGCTGATTGCTTTTTGGAACATATGAGTGAGAGGGGGCCTATGTTGGATGCTTGATTTTATTTTTCCAAAATAATGGAATGCCACCATGTTTGCAAGGTGCTGGATTTGGGTTTCTTAACACTGATATATATGCACGTGCACAAATGTTGCTCTTTTCTTGTTTTAATTGTCAATATTTAACTTGGTCGGAGACTTGACTCAGTATCTGTTCAGATTCAGGAGATTGTGAATGAACTTGTGAGTATGGCATTTGCACTTGACCCATCAGAGAAGCAAGTTGGCGATGGTTTAATTGCATTGCTTCAGCAGGGGAGAAAGTTTAACGACTCTAATGACAGTAATGAGCTTGAATCTTTTCACCAGGCTGCTACTAGACTTGGAATCACATCTTCAAGAGCAGCTCTTACTGAAAGAAGAGCCCTCAAGAAACTCTTAGAAAGGGCTCGGGCCAAGGAAGACAAGCGGAAGGAGTCAATTGTTGCATATCTTTTGCACCTTATGAGGAAATACAGCAAGTTATTTAGAAGTGAGTTCTCAGATGACAATGATTCTCAGGGTTCTGCACCTTGTTCTCCCACTGTTCAGGGATCTGTTGAGGACGGTGTTCTGACCATTCATTGTCAGGCCTTTGACAGACAGCTTTCAAAACTTAGTTCCTTTAATTTTAAGCCAAATAATAGGAAATCAGGAGTTAAGGTGCCCCTTCCACCTGAAGAGTTAAGGTGTCCAATATCTCTGCAACTTATGTAATGATCCCTGTTATCATTGCTTCTGGGCAAACATATGAAAGGGTTTGCGTAGAGAAATGGTTCAGTGATGGGCACAACACCTGCCCAAAGACTCCAACAGAAACTTTCACATCTTTATTTGAACACCTAAATTACTGTGTTAAGGGTCTTGTTGCTAGTTGGTGTGAACAGAATGGAGTTCCTATTCCTGAAGGCCCTCCTGAATCTCTTGATCTTAACTACTGGAGATTGGCATTATCAGAGTCTGAATCTACAAATTCAAGATCTTTAAACAGTGTCAGCTCTTGCAAGTTGAAGGGTGTCAAAGTGGTTCCTTTAGAAGAGAGTGGTGTCTCAGAGGAAACTAGGGGAAATGGAACTGAAAGTGTGTCTGCAACAGAAGAGAGTGGTATCTCAGAGGAAACTGGAACTGAAAGTGTGTCTGCACCAGAGGAAGATACTGAGCAGTATTTTAGTTTTCTGAAAGTCTTAACTGAAGGGAGCAATTGGAAGAGGAAATGTGAAGTGGTAGAACGATTAAGGCTGTTGCTAAGGGATGATGAGGAAGCCAGGATTTTCATGGGGGCTAATGGGTTTGTTGAAGCACTTTTGCAGTTTTTGCAATCAGCTGTTTGTGAAGGGAATGTGATGGCTCAGGAAAGTGGAGCAATGGCTCTCTTCAACCTGGCTGTGAATAACAACAGGTGCGTATTATCTTTTATAGATTTTATAGTTTTGAACCATAAAGTAAAACTGCTTTTCATATGATTACAAAATCAAAACAGTTCTTGGTATTTGAAAAATCAGAACTTGCATTTAGCCAAAGCCATGATAACTTCATTATCTTCTATTGAAAAAATCTTCATTATCGTAATGAGCTGGTCATCTTCTAGCCCTTCAAGAGACAAGAGCATTAGCTAATAGCAGCTTTTGTTGTTTTGTTTGGCCTCCTGCATTTCAGAAAAGACAGCAGTATTGTTCTTGCAAATTCTTTTATACTTCATATGGAAAATAAATTGCACGTTGCATGTCTGATTTATTAAGCATCTGTTATGATGTAATAATGCCCCCCTTTCAACATGCACCCAGGAGGAAAAAAAAAGATGTGCAAGGTGAAAGTGAATGTTGAAAATTGATAACTGCCCATGTTGAGTACATGCTACAACTTCATTATACACATAATTTGTTCAGTATTTAGGCTTGGGTTCTTTATTGGCAATTTGGCATATTTAGATAGAAAGAAAATGGTTTTGTTCTTTTAGTTAATATGTTCCAATAGTAAATGTGACTGAAGTTTTCGAAGACATAGTTGAATTCATGTTTCAGCAAATAACTTCTATAAATCTTTATGCACATCATCAACTTGAACTTGATCCTTTTTTCTTTTCAACAGAAATAAGGAAATTATGTTATCAGCAGGAGTATTATCGTTGTTGGAGGAAATGATTTCTAACACTAGTTCTTATGGTTGTGCAACTGCACTATATCTGAATCTCTCTTGCCTTGAAGAAGCCAAGCCAATGATTGGCACGAGTCAGGCTGTCCAGTTCCTAATCCAGCTTCTTCAAGCCAACTGTGATGTTCAATGTAAACAAGATTCTCTCCATGCTCTCTATAATCTTTCTACTGTGCCTTCCAATATTCCAAACCTCCTTTCGTCTGGAATCATTAATGGCCTACAATCCCTCCTTGTAGGCCGGGGTGATTGCACGTGGACAGAAAAATGCATAGCTGTTTTAATAAATTTGGCTGCTTCTCAAGTGGGAAGGGAGGAAATGATGTCAACTCCTGGACTCATAGGCACATTGGCTTTGATATTGGACACTGGTGAGCTCCTAGAGCAGGAGCAAGCAGTCTCTTGTCTCCTAATTTTGTGTAACAGGAGTGAGAAATGTAGCCAGATGGTCCTGCAAGAAGGGGTTATACCTGCATTGGTGTCAATATCGGTGAATGGGACATCAAGAGGAAGAGAAAAAGCTCATAAACTCTTGATACTGTTCCGGGAGCAGCGACAAAGAGACCATTCACCTGCTGAGACACGTCAGTGCCCACCTGAAACCAGTGATTTGTCTATGCCACCTGCCGAAATGAAACCGCTATGCAAGTCAATGTCTAGAAGAAAGATGGGGAAAGCTTTTAGCTTTATCTGGAAAAGCAAGAGCTATTCTGTTTACCAGTGTTAAGTTCCATGGTTGTAAATCTGTGTTTTCATCTTCACTTTTCTGGCCCCGCTTTTATCATCCTCTCATTTCTGTTCCCATGGGAGATGCTTAATTTTTGGTTTTCCAAAGCGAAGAAGAGATGTACAGGCCTGTGTAATTTATGGATTTTGTTTTCTTCTGTCGCTTTCCTCTTTGTTATGTCAATCTCTTCAAGTGTTAGATTTCTTTTTTGGGGATTCCAACGGGGCTTCAAGTGTTAGATTTACATTTTTGAAGGTTGAGTTAAATGTGAATTATGTGGTAAGGAGTTTGCTCGGTGAAAAGAAGCTAACTAGTATCTCAAGTCAGGTTCTGTCACCTTAGTTTCAACTATGCGTTCTTTGGCCCAGGTTACACGGCCAGTAGCGCGCAAAATATTCCGTCTGAGTGTTGATTTTGTATATATTTTTGTCAGTGACCAGTATAATGAAGACAATGTTGGGGACTGAATTCTTTCTGAAATGGAGTTCAAAAACAAAAAAAATCCTTCCTGAAATGGAGGTTTAGAACTAAAGCCTCTTAAAAATTATTACCTGAAAGTTGAAACACTCATTACCCCTTGACCTCGTTAGCTTTTTAAATTTTTAACTTTTGAATATTAAGTAAGAAAATCATATTATTCCTCAGATTAGTTTGCAATTTGATTCATTATTTTGCATCCAAGGTAATGAAGGAATCAAAAAACAAAACATCATGAATTGGAAAAGTATTTAGAAATTTTCTTATTGGAGATAAAAAGATAAAGAATCACATGCTGACTGGTCTATTTGTTTCACAAAAGTTTAGTCCAGAGTATATTCCCATTTAATGCTATAGAATCAAATTAAAAAGAATAGAAAAAGGATTGACATGTGGTTAAAAAAATGAATTTAAATTTTTTTATGTGATAATATTAATCCGTTAAAAAAAATAAAGATAAAATATAATATATTAAAATTTATTATGATAAATTATAAATCTTATTTTTTATATTTTTATCTTTGCTGGATACTTTTTTATTATTTTACTTGGAGAAGATATGATAAAAAAAAAATTGATGTTTTCATTGCCATATCTTGTGGCGATTCAATTGCTCACGTCCACGTCTGGGTTCAGGAAGAAGTAATGGTGCGACTCAATTATTTGCACAGTTGGTTTGTTAGACGAAGATAAAAGCAACACGGAATTTGGGAAGCAGTATCTTAAAATTCAGGAAGATCCCGATGGATGAGAAATTGGTGGCTTGAAATAAATATATGGTCACACTCACTCACGAGTCAGGATCCACGTACCAATCAAAATTCAAAAGTGAGTGTTGACTTTGTCATTGCCTCAATCTCCGAGCCGATTCCTTGGACCACAGCCATGGACTTCTCATGTTTGCGCATGGAGCCATGGACACATCAAGTTCCTGTTTGCTTACCTTAATCCTGCAGGGATCTTTAACACAAACCAGTCGTGGATGTTGCGTTCTTTGTTTGGGTAGTTTCTATTAAATTTTCAACGTAAGCAAAAAATTAATTGGGCTCATCATTTCTCTAAAAATCTATCATTAATATTTAATATCATAAAATTAATTTTAAAAAGTGAGAAGACCTAAGATATTTTCTTTTGGTAACTAAATTATGTAAGAACCTAGGGAGAGGTCCCATCACTCGGATGGGACATAAAGACTACCCCACAATGTATACTAACTTTGTGAGTACTCAACTCATCTCACTTTATATCGAGTGGGTTTTTTACTTGTCCTATGAGGTCTAACGGTAAGTTAGATTTTTAGATTTTTACGAGGTGGGTATTGATTGATGATAATCTATCTTGACTTGCTTAGAGGTGGGTAACTGGCTAACTTAACTTGGCCTAGCTCATGACAGACCTACTTTATATGGGTTAGATTGAGTTAGCTTGTTTATTAAAAAGGCTGATGTAATTCTAACTTAATTTTCTTAATCTCCGTACTAACGAATCAACCTTTTAATATGTCAGTTTTATTTTTTTGTATTTTTTTAAATATTTTTAATGATATATCTTATCTTAAATTATATAATTTGATTCATTTTTTATTAAATTCTCAAAATAAATAGATATAAAAGAAATTAAACAACATAATTAAGAAAAAAATTAAAAAAGAAAAGAAAATATAGAATAACGGCCATTAATTAACTTAGTCCAACCCGCTTAACCTGTGGGTTAAATGGATTGAGTTTTACGACCCTCTTTTAAACACACTTTTAATATAAGTGGTCCTAATTCTCACGGATTGCAGGTTAAATGGATTAGTCTATGGATTAGTCTGCAGATTGCAACCCATTTACCCAGCCCTAATCTCGCTTGCAATCCTTATATATATATATATATATATATATATAAATATATATATATATATATATATATATAAATTATATTTTAAAATATTATTATAATTTATAGAATATTATATTAATTTACTTGTTTAAATTATAAATAAAAGTAGTGAAAGTATATCCTTTTAAATATTTTTTTTTAAATTTATATGAAATAATAGTTAATTTTTAAGATTATGATTAATTATTACATAAATTTGTATGAAATATCCATAATTACCGGACAGAGAGGATAAAGTATGGGTTTTAAATATGTTGATAGGGATGAGTTCAAATTTTGATTATCAAACTTTTACAATGGTAAGTTGTATTGTATTTTAAAAAATACGAGACATGGTCGAATTATGCAAAATCCCATCCTATTGCCAAAGGCCAAGAAGGGGAGAAACGCGGATTCTCCCAACACGAGGCAACCACATATACCACTTAAGTCAATAGTTTTAGTGAAGACCTAACAATTTTTTAAAAGATAACTTTGTAATCAATTCTGTTCCTCTCAACATTTTCATTGATAAGGTGGTTGTTATATTCCTATCCATCTGTATACCTACGGTTTTTTTTTTGCCTACAGTTATGAGATTAAAAGGCCCAAAGCGAGCCCAGAACAAGCCCAGCAAAACAGCAATGCCACAAGGAATTGGAGGAGAGTTACACAAGTATGCAATGCCGCAACAAGTATATCTACGTAAATAACATATTTCTGCGGTTAAAGCCCTTCTAGGAATGGGAAAAGGCGACGCCTTGAAGAGATTGCACCCGGGTCGAATCCCTCCCCAAAAACCCTCCCACAAAAAAATAGAAAGACATATTTCTGAATAGGCCTCCTATTTCTGTATGGATAGCATCTCTTGACATTTCTGAACAAGCTGGTAGTTAATGCCGACTTGGTTATAAGATTTACAGTGATAATGCCTATAATTCTTAATGGCGGTGGAGTATTCGGTTCTAAGTAATTGCTTCGATACAAGTAGAACAAAAAAAAAAAAAAAAAAGATGGAGCTAGTAAATCTAATCAATTGGCAAGAAACTTGATTGCTTCCTTTCATAAAATTATAAAACGGACTTGACACAAGTTCCTTCCAAGATTTCAGGCAACATTTGAAGAACAAACTGCAAAAGAAAACAACGATATAACAAGGCACTCACTTGCGACGAAAAGTATCACAACTAGTCGTGTTCTCTCCGGTTCCCGTGACGCCCAGGCGACATGAGCCACCCAGACTCGAACAACTCCAGAAGAGGATCCACTTCCTTCACGACGCTTTCGCTGCTTCCAACTTGGCTTTTTACGACAAGGCTTTCGTCCTCTTCATCATTTCCACCATTCTTCTCTCCCTCATTCACTTCATCGCATTCACCCTCATCAACCTCCTCCTTCTGTGGCTTCTCCTCTTTATTCCCTCTCTCCAATGCTTCCTTGTACGAGCCCATCTTGTGACTCGACGGCACTGCCACCTCAACAACCCCCTTATTTTCACCTTCAGAAGAAGCCTCAGATACCGGAGGAAAGCTTTCCAAATTCTCGCCGTCAATTTTCTTCGATGAATCCACGGGAGCGTCCGATTCTTCCTCCTCAACATTACAACTCCCATCGACACCAATTGTTTTCTCGTTCGTTCTCGAACATTCCAGCCCCCAACGGTTCAGCGCGGAAACCAGGCTGCTCAACCGCGACGTCAAGTGGATCAGCGCCCATTCCACGAGCGGGACTCGGTGCACCATCGCCGGAAACTCGTTCACGGCGACGTCGAAGGTTTCCGGCAGGGACGATATCGTCACCACAAGTTCGTCGATTTTGTCGAACGCGCGTCTCGAGGGCGGAAACCATCTCTCGACGATGTTTTCGGCCGCCAGAATGTGATCGTCGGCGAAGGAGAGGATGGCTAGCCACTGACACAGCACGGCGTAGACGAGAGGGGCTGCGAATTTGGCCAATTTTGTGATCCTTCTCAGGGCCGAACCCAACGGTCCTTTGACGTCTTGGGTTTTTCCGAAGACAACGTCGGCGATTGCTAAGATCGAGACTCCGCATGCGTGTAACGGACGGTGCCTTGGACTCATTCTTGCGGTTGCGGCTGGTTCCTGGGAAAACCAGAAGAAACACATGAAAGGTAGACACACACAATTTTATGTTACTTCTTCATTAACCGTAGAAAATTGTAGTTTAGTATTCCATTGCAAAATCTACCAGTTCATTTTTTTGTGTGGCTTATCATTTCATTATTTTTGGGCATTATTCCTGCAAACTAAGATTAATCAATTGAATCAAACGAATCATGAAAGAAAAACGTGCATGGCCTATTTGGCGTCTAAGAAATCTGATGAAAATCGATGGGAATGTAATATTTCAAAGATCAATTCCAAACCAACAATAATAATAATAATATAGTACAGTTAAAAACAGCATTTCGTGATAAAAACATGAGCATTACAACAGACAAAAATGATGAAAAAAAAACATCAAGATTTCCGAACTCACTTGGGAAGGGAAAATGGTGGGTGGCATGTTCGAGATATCGGCGCAGAAGATTCTAAGAGTTAATAATTCTGCAGAAAACCCGTCGCTTCGGAGAATTTCTAGATTTATTAGTTCGCTGTATCCTGAAAACAAAAAAAGCCAAAAATATAAAGAGAAAAATGAATGTCTAAATCTGCTTGTGTGCAAAGTCCCTTTTCCTGGCAGCGAGGATTGGAGGGGCGCCGTTAGATTTACCAGGCGTTTGATTTGACTATTTGACTACTCATATTTGCATAAACAAATTTTTTTAATCAAATTAAAAAGATGACAAATACAACAATGAATTAAATCATTAATACTCATGTATCATGTACAATATAAATGATAACTGATAAGTTGATATATGGTTTCTTATTTATTAATATTCATGTTAGATTTATTATTATTATTATTAATTTTTTTCAATAAAGTAATTTATAAAACTATAAAAAATATAAGAAATAAATTTTTAGTAAAAATAATTTTATAATAATTAACTATTCAATTGATTAAAAATATACGAAAAATAATTGGCGAGTAATTATTATTGACTTTATCAATTACTAGAATAGTTAATTTTCTAAATTAAAAATATTTTTAGCAATTTTTTAAACTTCCCCAACATTATCTGTACATACTTATATCATATCAAATTTTAATTAAAATTAGCGGCACATTAGATCTCCAAACATTTTTATTAGAGTTTAATTTTGATCAATTATAGTATAAATTTTTTTTATTGTCATCTAACCATGGCATTTGTATACATTTTAAAAAATATATTATATGTTAAAATAAAATAGTTAGACTTTGTTAGAGCCCTTTATTTAGGGGTAACAATTAGATATATTTTAAATTAAATCATTAATGGATGATTAAAAAATAAACTAATAATTTATATATGATTCATTAAAAAGTTATTAAAATTATTTAATTTATCTATTAATTTATTTTAATAAATAAATATCCAATACACCAATTCTCAAGTAAATACATTTAAACTCCTTTTATATCCAAATACATTATATTTTCGAAACCATATAGATATCTAATAAATATATATTTTAGTTAATTCATTAATTATTTATTAATTAAAACTAATTTTATCCACTCAATCCATTAAATTTAGTATTATAATTAGAGAAATTAGATTATATTTAGATATGGATGAATTATACAGATCATGAATTAATGCATTGAATTACCACCCCTACCTTAATCTCATGGCTGGGTGAAGTAAACAGTAACGATAGTGATTTAGGCAATGGGATTTGTTGGTTTGTTAATAAAGGAAGATGGTTCCTGGGTGTTGGGATTCTGGGGCTATGTAGGCCATGCTTCCGTTGGGATAGTTTGTAAAATTAATATACGAGGGATGAAGTCCACATACTCAAGGCTTTATGTATGGAAAATCTCGCCGCACATGTTAACATTGTTTTAAAGAGAAAAATAAGAGTGCATTTACTAATTACTTTGAAATATATATATATATATATATATTTAATATTTACATTTTAAAAGCACACAGTATTTCTCTTCCATAACAGCTTCTAACATTGTAGCTGAATTACAAGGGAGAAAGGCCTCAGACGCGTCGCTTGTGAATCAGACTCTCAGGATTCAGGCGGCAGTGAGATTAATCAAGAACGGTGTGGAGGATACTCATCTTTACAGGACAATTGTAGCTGATATTCATCACTATTTGCATAAGGATTGGGAGATTTCTTTAGATCACATCCTCAGGGAAGCAAACTACCATGCAGATTTTTAAGCTTTGGGATGTTTATCATCCAGAGCAAAGTCTACCTCTTTTAGCTGATGCTTTTGGTGTAATTTTCTTTGGGCAGTAGCTTAATTTTGTTCTTTCTTTTTTTGATGTAAAAAAAAGAAGAAAAAAGAACATATATGCTCTCAAAACTTTAGTTTATTTATAAATAAATTTTTAAATTTTTAAATTATACTAATTAATGTTTAAATTATAATAATTATATAAATTAACTTTTCTATTTATTTTTTATTTATTTTAAATTTTTTTATTTAATTTAAAATAAATAAAAAAGGAATGAAAGTATTTCATTTATTTTTTCATTCACTTTAAATTTTTTTATTTAATTTAGAATAGATAAAAAGTGAATGAAAGAATTGATTTATGTAATTATTATAAATTATTATAGTTTATATATTAATAAAGATAATTTTAAAATTTTAAAATTTATTTATTAATAATTTAAAATTTAAAGAGTCTGTACGTATTTTTTTTAAAAAATAATTAAATAAATTATTAATTAACTTTATAATTTTATAAAATTATATAAACTTAATATAGATTGTAAAAATTTTTTAATTTAATAATTACATTAATAAAATTTATCGTTTATAAAAATTTATTTAATAAAACAAGTGTATCCTAAATGAATTTTCATAGATTTTAATAATATAATAATATATTATTATTATTATTTTATGACAGTATAGTTTTTTTTTTAGATTTATTATACATCAAATTAAAATCTTTTTAAGTTGCCATCGTAATTTGTACGAATTGAAAGAAGCAAGAATTCTTCCCCTCTTCAAAGTTCCAAACTATCACACTTTAACAAGTTTATCTTAGCACCTGCTGGTGGCGGTGGGTCTAATTTATGCACTCTGCTACTTGGAGCCGTGCTTGCTCTCGTCGATGGCCACACTTCCGATAGTCCAGTATGAAGAAAAACTCATAGAAACGGTCGAGCGGAACCCGGTTGTGGTGATCATCGGCGAGACCGGTTCCGGAAAGAGCACTCAACTCTCTCAGATGCTTCACCGCCGCGGTTACGCCAAATCCGGTAAAATCGGCGTCACTCAGCCCCGCCGAGTTGCCGCAGTCTCCGTCGCCAGGTAAGCTGTCTTTATGCAATTGAACTCTTCGTTCACTCGCCGGCCAAAAGGGTATTCTAAATTTCTTATTATGGTGCTTGATGTGTTGCTCAAAGTCAAATTTTTTGGATGTTTGGGATTATGGGTTAATAAATAAGCAAGCTAAATGCGATTGTTTTTACTGAACAGTGCCTACACTGACTTGGTACAAATTGCTTTACTCGTCTCACATTTTCTCGTGTTACAAGAACACGCCTTTATGCAAGTGGGAATAAATCATAAACGGAACTTCTGCACCCTATTTGTCATTTTTTTAAAGAGATTTTGTGGAACATAGAATTATATAGGACGTGATTATTACTTTCTTCAGTTTCTTGCCATAAGTTGTTAACCAAGCTAATGAATAGCTGATAGTATACTAAGCTGATACTTGTAACTGTGACAGTTAGTAGTTAGTTAGTTCTGTTTCTGTTATATCCACATGATAAGCACGTACTGGATATATGTAATTCTTCTATTCAGAATGAATCAGATTTCACTTTTGACTCAAAGCATATCTTAATATAAGTACCCTGTCCTGTGTTATTACCAAATCTTGCAGAAAACCTTCACTCTAGTTAAGTTCTGTTTTCTTTTCCTAATACATTTCCATTTGATTCTATAGACGAGTTGCACATGAGCTTGGTGTTCAGCTTGGAGAGGAAGTGGGGTATGCCATCCGATTTGAGGATAGGACTTCACAGAACACACGCATAAAGTAATGCCATGAAGCGTGCTGGAGTGGTGACATTCTAGTTTTGTATTACTCTTGACTTGTTTTCTTTTCTACTGGTCTCTGATTGTATGGCTGCAATCTGATTAGATACCTTACTGATGGAGTCCTCCTCCGTGAAAGTCTAGCTAATCCTGAGCTAAATGAGTATTCTGTAATCATATTGGATGAAGCTCATGAAAGGAGTTTAAACACGTAAGACATGTGGCACCTTGTTCTATGTCTTTATTGCTTTCTAATTGTCTACACTATATAGTATTCTCAAGTGTTAGCTTTATATATTCAGATGTTGTGCATACTTATTTCTTTTTACTACAATTTGTTTATGCAATTTGTAATTGGTGTGTTTATTATCAGGGATATATTGATGGGGCTGATGAAACGCTTGGTTAAAGTTCGTGCCTCCAATCTAAAAGTTTTGATCACATCAGCAACTCTTGATGGTGATAAAGTATCAAAGTTCTTTACAGATTGTCCTGTATTGACCATTCCAGGAAAGTTGTACCCAGTTGAAATCCTGTATAGCAAGGAGCGTCCCTCAAGCTATCTTGAGTCTTCTCTGAAAACAGCTCTTGGTATGACATGGAATTTAACCTCATCTGCAGGCCAAGATACATGGCTTAAATATAATCAGCAGTTAATAATTTATCCTGCATGGGTGTATGAATACATTTACCTTGGCACCATGTAGTTTAGTAGTTTAGCACTTGAAACTTTAAAATATGTTACATTGTTACTTCTGAGAGAATTTGAGTTTCTTGTGTTATAATAGGCTGATTGATATTGCTTATGTTATAGTGTAATAGGTTAAATGAGCTTTCTCTGACACAAGTTATAAGGCCACCGTTGTTTTCCATAAGTGGGAATGCATTAAAAAGTGCCTTGGAAGAACAAACCAAGTAGACAGGATGTATGCAAATAGATACACCAGGGTTGGAGTGGTGTTATGTTTGGGAATTATCTTATCTATGAAATTACTTTAATTTTGTTTTTCTTAAAACCTATTATAATTCTTGAAAGATGTGATTGAATATTCTAGTTTCTTTACTCTTCATATGTTCTGTTTTCAATGTGAAAATCATTATATTCAGTTTTTGTTGAACTTTACCTTAAAATTAATATATGTACATTAGTTATGCTAATTGCTAAGCATGAAGAAAGGAGATTCCGTTTTCATTGAGTTGTGTAGGTTAGGGTGGCTTTCTGCAAACCTAGACAAAAATTTCATCAATATGTCAAGTGTTTTCCTATTGCATATTGATAAAAACTCCTGCATGACATGTCTATCTACCTCAATTAAGATAATATCTCTTGAAAACTGGTCTTAGCTCTTAAAAAGAGGATGATCATGGTTAAAATTGTTGTGTATGGAAGTAAATAAGCTGCTAAGAGGGGGGTGTATTTTAAAATGAAATTGTTAAATCTACCTGTTCATGTTGATGTAGAAAATCACATTCATTTCCTTTAGCTACTTTGCTGACTGAATGGCTGGTAAGTGGTAACTTCCAAGTAGAAAGCCAGTAGATAGTGTCAAGTTGTGTCAACTTGACCTCTACGTACTCGATTTCAGCTGTATTATTTCCAGTGGTTAATGAGGTATTGATTTTGCAGATATACATGTTCGGGAACCTGAAGGGGATATTTTAATATTCATGACTGGACAGGTGAACATTTGTGTTATATGGTATTTACCCTGTAACTTCTTCTCCATGGTATAAATCTTAATTTTTTAGTTTCTGATATGATGTAACGATTGAACAAGTTTCAACGGCCTTTGTGTAGGATGATATAGAGAAATTGGTATCTAAGTTGGAAGATAAAGTTCGGGCTCTCGAGGAAGGTTCCTGCATGGATGCTATAATCCTTCCCCTACATGGTTCTTTGCCACCTGAATTACAGGCAAGTAGTTTTATCTTTTTACAATATTCCTAATTGAGAAATGTGCTTAAGACTGGGAGAATACAATTGGCATGACTTACTCCAAGTTCCAAATACTATCTATTTTCTATAAACTGCTGTAATGATTTATGCCTGAAACTTCAAATAAGAAGAAAAAGTATATGTTAGAATATTTGGAAAGGCATAATTTCATTCTGAGGCATATTCTTGGTTTGTTTTTTGTTTTCTCTTATTATGAGGATTTCTTATCCTCCTTCCTTCTGCATCTCTTCTTTCCTTCTAATAAAATTTCTCCTTTTGTCAAATAGAAAAAATATGTATTTAGAACTATAGTAAACTTGATTGATTAGTACTAAAAGAATGTTCTTGGAAATAACTTAGTGTGAAACTATGAACCAAATAGTAGTTTCTGAACTGCCTTGAGTGGATTTATCTTTGTTCTTTCCTCTTTAGACTTGTTATTTACCTTGTTTGCTTCACAACAATATGTCGAATCACATTTTCTTAGCTTGCAATTAACAGTTAAAAGCATATAATTTCTCCTTTTCTTTTGGGGGGAAAACATAGATATACTACTGTTGGTGTTTGAGGTATTATATTCTATCCAAAAAGAAATGTTTGACACACTATACACTTTTTCTTGCATTTGAAAGTCATGCATTTCTTGTGTAATCTTACAGGTGCGTGTATTTAGTCCTTCACCTCCAAATTGCAGGCGAATTATTGTTGCAACAAACATTGCTGAAACTTCTTTGACTGTTGATGGTGTAGTGTAAGGTCACTGATACTTGGTTAAATATTATTATTTGACAATTAAACTTCACTTAATATATGCATACCCAGGTGACTATTTATATATCATCATCAAGATAAATTATTATATATTATTAATGTTATTATTTATTTTAATATTTCAAATGCTGCTTATATGGCTGTAGCCTATTTATTTTCATCCTAGCCAGCAGAGAGTCTAAAAATGTTTGGAAAACTTCCATCATCCATTTCTTGTCTGTGTGCTGCCAGGCTAATTTAATGTCATGATTAAACTATTTCTGTAAAAGCAGTGTGAATATTTCTCAGTGCAGCATCCAGAAGAGGATGATGTACACATGCTAGTGTGACATAGCTTGTATTACAACATCAGATCTATCATAATACAGTAGGCAAAGGTTGAATCATGCTGAGTTCATGTTGTAAGTGTTCGCCCATGTCAAAATGTTGTTTGCACAACAAGAATATGAGTGCTCAATATATACTGTAGGTGGCAATGCATTTTATTTCTTTTGACATAACTTAAAAAAGCACATGCAATCGCATATGTTTTGAGAGATGTAACTATGCTGTTTTCCAATACATTATGCAAATATATGTAAAGGAAAAAAAAATAGTGATGTGATGCAAATTTATCTAAAGAGAAAAAAATCAGTGAAGTTATTTCTTGCAATGCGTTTTGACATGCAACTATTGAAACAACAAACATGTCATTCTTGCCATTTGAATTTTCCCATTGTTGTTTGGAGTGTTTACATGTGTTTGTTTGATTTTGTTGTATTTTGACAATGCTTTTCTCCTTTAGATCAAGTACTTTAATTCGTGTACACACAGTTTCTGAAAATGTTTTTATGAATTTTAGGTATGTTATTGACTCCGGGTATGTAAAACAAAGGCAGTACAATCCATCTACTGGCATGTATTCTCTCGATGTTGTTCAAATTAGCAAGTAAGCAATTCATACTTTCATATCTCATTGTAGCTTGAAGCATAGATGCAATGTTTTTTTGCAAGCAAGCAATGATATACAGAGTTTTATTTTTCTTGTAATACAGTGTTTCATACTTTCTAGACGCATCTTGAGTCATTTTATTGCTATAAACAAAAAAAAAAAGAAATTATTAATGCTGATTAAAAGGTTTCTTGTTGAGTTAATAATTGTCAGGATAGTTTGAAAAATTTTGAAATAAATAATTCATAAACTTTAGCATGATTTAAAATAATTTGTCACATTGCAGAGTGCAAGCTAATCAGCGTGCAGGCCGGGCTGGACGAACACGTCCAGGGAAATGCTATCGTCTATATCCTTCCCGAGTTTACCATGATGAGTTCTTGGATGTTACAGTTCCTGAAATACAGAGATCTTCTCTTGCAGGAAGTGTTCTTTACTTGAAGTCATTGGACCTCCCAGATATTGACATTCTCAAATTTGACTTTCTTGATTCTCCTTCATGTAAGATCTTTTTTCTTTTTTAATAATTTAAATATTTGGTAGATTGACACTTTTGCTCCCTGCAATTCTGAACTTGGCCCTGGGAAGTCTCTTTTTTTAGTTATCTCTTAATTCTTTCCTTTGCCTTTTCATTGGCTTTCTTTTTTGTTTTTGCCCCCGCTAGAGGGTTGGGGTTTACAGCTTATTTGGTTTATGGGGGTTGAGATACTAAATTTAACAATGACTGGCCAATATTGAGGCAGAATATTAACACCATCTTTATTATTGTGATCTTCCAACTTTTGGGATGACATGTACATCAAATGGCGTATGTATTTAGTTTCTCTTAGTTTTTAATATTACTGATCCTTGACAAATAATAATTTAAAGGGTTTTACTCAACTATAATTTGGTGATTGAATAACTGGGTTCCCTGCAGCTGAGTCCCTACAAGATGCCTTGAAGCAATTATATCTAGTTGATGCTATTGATGAAAATGGTGCAATTACAAGTATTGGGCAAAAAATGGCTGGTACTTGTTTTCTTTCTTTTCATGTTAGTATTGACTTTCAAATATCTGTCTGAAGAATTCATGCATTACACAATGTCATTATCTTCGTGATCATGATAAGGGCCTTCACTAGTATTCTGCTTTTCTACCATTATTATTATTGTCATAGAAGTGTTGGGCCTTTGGTTCCATTGTTTTACCCAAAAAATTATTGACATAGAAGTGTATTTCTGCTAGGCTTGACAATGGAAGTTGTGCTCAGTGTTGTAAATAAAATTTCTTCTTTTCATATCCATTAATTTTCTTGATCAGATGCATATGGATGAGTATTTCTGTAGATACCTTGAGTTTGTTTTTTGATTCCATGCAGAGCTTCCGTTAGAACCTTCCCTATCAAGAACCTTGATGGAGGCAAATAATTATGGTTGCATATCTGAGGCTTTGACTGTTGCTGCCATGTTATCTGCTGAAACTACATTGCTATCAGGCTGGAGGTTGGGTCATCTGAAGTTTTTATGATGTGTGTGTGTGTGTGTGTGTGTGTGTGGGAATTGTAACCCCCTCATCTTTTTGTGATGGTTAACATCATCCACGTTTTCAACTGAACCAAAAACCATTCTCTTGCCTTTTAAAAGTACACAAGATTTGTGGTTATTAAGGCATTTTGTTTTTTCATGGCTGATAGAATCATAGAGCCATTCTCTCTCTCTCTCTCTCTCTCTCTCCTGTATTTAGGTTCTGATTACTCCTTTGTTATCATGAAAAAAATTCACTCTTCCACAAATTTAGTTATAAAATTTAAAAAAAAAAAAGAACTGCTCACTTTGAGCATTTGATTCTTCCATGGTTTTTGAACTGAATGCTGGGTCTGGCCAAAAGCATATTTCACCACTGAATTAATCCCCCTTAAGGCAAGGTAGCTCTTTCTTATATGATCTAATTACTGTTAGTTTCACGATATGCAATGCACCAGCCAGTCAGTAATTGCTGATAGAATAGTATCTTGATTATTGTGATTGTGTTGATCATTCATAATGACCAGAATATTAACAAGTTTAAATAAAAAAGTATCACAAGTGCTGCCTTTAGGCAACTCTTTGAAAAGAGGAAGAGAGGACATGACTACATGATTTTCTAATGACAGTGGCCATTATTGGGGTGTTGGTGATCCTCTACCATAAAGTCAAGCATGCTAGATAATATTGACATCTTTTGGTGGTTGAAGAGCTTAGCCATGTTGGTCTTTCCTGCAAACGAAATTTCTAAAGGGAGATTCTATTAACAGGGAAGAACCGGGAAAGGAGAAAAACTAGTATCAATTGATTTTGTTTGGAATGACTTAAATACTCACTAGTCTTGTGTACTCTTAAAGGAAAAAATGATTACTTGGTTGGTCGGTCCAATTGAAAGTGCAGAATTCCCTATAAACAGACACGCATGCGTGCAAGCACACACAATTGAATGATTTCGTTAACTCCATGCATATAAAATGTTTTGCAAATTCCATACTTGTGAAGATAGCAAGTATCAATCAACCAAAAAGAAAGAATCTAGAATATTACATGATGTATATCTTCTGTTTTCTTGAGGTTTATACCATTATGCATTGGCAAGGACTGAGTAACTGAGCTGTTACAACTTTCCTTTATGAGCAGCAAGACTGAGAAAAAGAGGAAACACCCAATATCCAACCTTCCTGATGGTTCTGGCTTGGGTGATCACATTCAATTGCTGCAGATATATGAGTGTTGGGATCAAACTGACTACGACATTGGTTGGTGCAAAGACAATGGCTTGCAGGTACCTTTATTCATTCTAGTAATGGCAAGAGTAACATGTAGATTTGGGACTAAGCTTTTGCAATGAAGTCTCATAATAAATATTTAGTTGGAAGGCTACTGCTATCATTGTGGAGTATTTGTCATATACTCATATTTCACATATTCAATTCAGATAGTAGTAGGATTAAGGAAAAAAATATTATGGGTAATTGAGAAAGATATATTCTGTTATTACTTGATAAGATGCATGCTTGTATTTTTATTTCACTAACATATATCTAAACTTTCTACTCTTCAGAAGAGAGCCATACTAAAATATGAAGAGACATGGACATTTAGATATTTTTGTGTTTTCTTAATGCATGATATATGTGATTATACTGGAATTAACTCATTGTAGGTGCGAGGGATGTTGTTTGTCAAAGATGTCCGTAAGCAGTTATCTCAAATAATGCAGAAAATAGCGAAGGGTTTGTATTCTGTATTCTTGAGGAATTTACATGTTTTAAGTGAATAATTTACTTTCAGATGCAGTGGCAATGATACTAGTATAAAATACTAACATCTTGACACACATTCATGTCCCTGTCAATCCACTTTTTTATTTTGTTTTTATTTAGAGAATAGAAATAGGCAAAAAAAAAAAGAGAGGAGATTAGAAATTTAAAAAATACTCCCTGCTAACTATAACTTACTATTTTTAGGTTAAGATTTTTCATTTTTGAGATACCATGAGACCAAAACCCTGCATGAGCCATATATATTGTATAGATAATTTAGGCTTTACTTTGTCTATTTAGTTTCATGTTTTGCATGGAAAGCTACAATTTATCTTTATTCTTGTTTTGGAAAATGTGGAATAATAGTTGTCTGTGAAATTAAAATTGGGCATATTTTTAATTGCTCTTTTCCACATGCTTCTAGTCCATCCTTCTTGTGTTAATATGAGCTTGTTTGGGTTATTTATATGGAATTTACTTTTGAATTGAATTAATTTTGAAAGAATACTTTAAGAAGATTGAGTTTTTTGTTTGGTAATACTCATGAAAGTAATTTTGTAAGAATGGGTTGTGTTTGGATATAATGTTCATCAAGACGCGAGCTAGCAATGTTTTGGAGCTGAATATTGGAGATCAAATCATACCATTAGTTGCATGGTTTAGGTATCTTGGATCTATCTTACAAAGTGATGGGGAGATTGGGGGGCATGTAACACATAGGATCCCAGCTGAGTGGATGAAATGGAGAAGTGCTTCAAGTGTAATTTGTGATCCCAAGGTGCCTATCAAACTCGACCAGACAGTTATAAGATCAACGATGCTCTATGGTAGTGAATGTTGGGCGATAAAGTGCCAACAAGAGCAAAAAACATAAGTGTAGTGAAAAGGTAATATTGTGGTGGATGAGTTGACATACAAGAAAAGATAAGATCAAGAACAAATGTAGTTGGAGTAGCACTTATTGAGGAGGAGATGACAGAAACTCGCCTAAGGTGATTTGGTCAGGTTAGAAGAAGACTAATAGAGACTCCAATGAAGTGGATCAAACAGATGATGGTTTGATTAAGAGGTAGAGGAAGACTGAAGAAAACTTTAGGAGAAAAGACTTTGCTCTAAATGGATTTATTGAAAATTTGGTTTTTGATAGAGTTGTCTGCTCCATGTAGCCGACCCTACCTAATGAGATAAGGCTTGGCTGTTGTTCATGTTGAGTTGTGTTAAGATAGTGCAAGTAAAATTACTTTTGAGTGTGAAATTTCTAATAATATTGTGTAAGTATATTAAAATATTATTAGAATGATGTTTTTGGGATTATGATGGTCAATTTACTTCCAACGGTCTGCACCCGGAAATGACATTGGGGAAAAAGTAACAAAATTTGTTACTTCTGCCCCAATGTCATTTTGGGGTCAGTAGTTTGGGGGAGACTTGCCAAGCATGCTCTGTACAGTGTAGAGTTCATCCTCAGCTGCAAACCGAATTCTAACAGTGCATACTGACATTTGCACCAGTTTCCACTATATTATTTTTATGACATAAGGCAGTTGCAAGAGTTTTTATTCTGATGAAAATAGATCAAGCAATATCCAAAATAGAGATAGATCACAGGAAAAATAATTACTCTCTTTCCCTATTTATTTCTTAATTTTTTCGTCAAATTAGTGAATCCTTCAACTTCCATCTAGTTATCATGTTATCTATGTTCATTCCTCTCCCCTTCCTCTACATATATTTTTTCAACCTTTCAATAGGACCACCGGATGTACGGGCAAATGGAAAAAGCAAAGAGTTCCAGCAGGGTTATCAAAATTTGAGGAAGGCTTTATGTGTGGGCTATGCGAATCAGCTGGCTGAAAGAAAGATTCATCACAATGGTTATCGAACTCTGGGTTTCAAAGCCCAAATAGTCCAGGTATTAATACTAAAAAAGTTTAGTCACTTACTATTACATGCTGCCATTGCTTTTAGCAGCAGATCTATTTCATGTTGTGTTAATATAATATCTACTTTAAATGACTTCCCTTTAATCCATACTCTTTGCCCCGAAATCCATAGTTAAGTGTGACAGAACTCACAGAAATGTCCCCCCAAATAAAAAGAAAGGGCTTGTATCGCTGAAAGGCAAAGGTTATATGATGTGAAATTGTGGTAGTTCAGAACTAGTGGCTAGTACTTATCAATTTCAACTAAATGCTTGGTTTGTTGATACCTAAATAACCTGAATCTTCTGTAATCTGTACTAGGTGCATCCGTCCTCCGTGCTGAGATCTGATGAATTGGGGAAGTTCCCAGACTATGTCGTGTACCATGAGCTAATTGCAACTCAGCGGCCATACATGAGAAATGTGTGTTCTGTAGAGATGAGATGGGTTATACCCATTATTAACAAGCTTAAGACACTAGATGTGCACAAATTAAGGTAACTCTGTTTCTTGGCATTGAATTTTTTAAAAAAATATGGGAAAAAAAAGCCTTTTTAGAAAAAAGTGAATCAATTCTTAATTAATGTTGCATGTAATCATTGTTGATTCCTTCTTTTTTGGGGGGGGGGGGGTGGTGCTATGATCATTGTCGGCTCTAATTCCTCTGTCTGATGCAGTGGTGGTATTGGTCATGTTGAGGAGGAGCCAGAGATAAAACTCCCAGATTTGCCCAAGAAGGATGTTGAGGTTGATGGTGTTGCTGACGATCGTGAAAGTAGAATCCAAGCTGCCCGAGAACGATTTCTTGCTCGTAAAGGAAAGAAATGAACACAGATGCACCTGAGGAGATGGTGATCTTGGCATGTTGGCCATTTTGTCTGAGGGGCAGGTTAATTGGTAAAGTTTGCTGACAGGATAGAGAGCCAGGATGAGCTGAGACTCGAGTTTTCTCATTGTCACAACTCCAGTTTTGTGCTCCGGTGGTGTCACATCAGCTTCATCCTCAGCGCAGAACGCCTAAGATTGGACCTTGTGCTACTCTGATAAATTGGTTGAGTGGCTGAAGAATTATATATACTTTTGCTGGCCTTGCAGAGTTTGCATAATATCAATTATCTTGTTATGGTCTTGGTTATTGAAATGTACCCGTAGTGGGGGAAGAAACGTAGGAAGAGGAAGGAAAAAGAAGAGAACAATCAGCAAGACCCCTTGACAAGTAAATGTTAATTAAACTATTCTGAGGGGTTTTGGAATGCAATTGTAGTTAGTAAAGATACAGACATCAGGTTTAGATAATTACCTTTTAGTGGCACTTTTGCCTGAGTTTTTGTTTGATATTGTCATGGTCTTGCCCCCAGTTTCCGTTATGTTCGATTTACCTACGAATCCAGCAAATGGGCTTTTACTTTTTTGGGTGAAAGAGGGCCTAAAGCCCCTAAGAAACAGCAACAGTTCTCATGAGAGAAACACCAGCAAGATCATCCAAGAGGATATGACCACAACCAGAAGGAGGCCTCTCAAGAATGAGACAAATTAGCCAGATAATCAGTAACTCTATTCCCCTTCCCTAAAGCCACAAGCCAGCTTCACACGCCAATCCAGTAAATGGTTTATTTTAACTCGAATGAAGACGTATATGAAAATCTAAAATCAAATTGAAACGATTAGTTTTCATAAAAAGATTTAAACAAAATTAAAATTAATTTTTTTTGTTTTAAATCTGGTATTTTGTGGTTTGATATTTTTTTTTTATTTAGATCAGTTTGATTTGATTGTGAATACTCTTATATGCTATACCTGTTGAGATTTGTATTTTTGGATGTTTGGGGGGGGAAATTCATGTTAGATAAATATTTTTATGAGATGATTAAAAGAATCTCAAATATTATTTAATTAAGATGTCTATAACATGGAATTTTTAAAAGCAAAAAAATCTTATATGTTTTGTCTTGAACATGTTTTATGTATTATTAATTTTACTTTATTGTTAATTTTTTTATTTTTACTAATTTAATGTTTTTATTAATTTATAAATATTAAAATTATTATATAGTCATAAAGAAACTTTGTAGATTTTAGGAAAAAATGTACAACTATTTTCTGAACTTTATTTTTTAAACTTTTTAAAACTTGCAAACAAATTCATATATTCATAAGTAAAATTAAAATTATTCATCACATAACTTTTATGAATTTATAATACAAATAGCAATCTTTATTTTTCCACATCATTTAAAAAATATTCTGTCTCTTTGATTTAATTTCTTTTTAATTGTTTAATATTTTTATATTTTATAAAATGAAAATTAAATTGAAAGGTGCAAAAATGAGAAAATGTTGACAGGTTTTGCAAAATACGAGGATCTTTTACTTGGATTCAAAATTTCATAGTGGTACTTCAAAACAAAATATAGTTTAAGGGAGTGTGTATTTTTTCTCAGATTTTAAGTTATTAATACATTATTATAATCACATAATTATACAATATGTATTGTTATATACTATTAAAATTCATAAGTTTATATTTTAATAGATTGAGATAAATATAATATTTATTAATTATACTTAAAATTAAAAAATAGAGTATTTTTAGAAATTCAAAGTTAGATATTTAAGATTGTTAAATATACACAAATAAAAATATCAAATATGTCTAGGCATTTAATGTTTTATTAAATATCAAAATGTTATACGTATAGATATTTTATACCTAAGCATTTTATGTCTAAACAAGATAATAGACGTTTAAGATATTTAAACACCAAAAACAGCTCTTAAAATTTACTTATATTGTGACTCTTCATGGATTAATATAATACTGGTCAACTGACTCTTTATATATTTATTTATTTTTTTTCGAAATTTTGTATCAAACATTGGTATAAAATATAATCTTCAATTTTTTAATTTAATAAAAAGGAAAAAAATCCTACTAAAAAAAGGAAAATTGTCAGTGAATTTTTTTATACAATTCTTTAATAAGTTAATTTATAATTCAGAAAAGAAGAAAAAATAATATATACTTGGGGTGAGGCGGCTTTAAAATTGAAATTTTATAATATTTTATTTTTTTAGTTACTTTTTTTAATTATATATATATATATATATATATATATATATATATATATATATATATATATATATATATATAAGAAGCGAATGGCCTTGTATTAGTTGTACAAATAGGCCAAGGTTAATACTAATTATATTACAAATTCATTCACTAACAGGTTGTGAATTAAATAATAATCAAGCTTGAATTAAGAAATTGAGATGCCCTCTATAGAATTCAAACTTAAAGGTGTGAAATTATCCGAGCAAGGAAAAAAAATTACAAACTCATTAGTTATAATTATACCCTTTACATTGGTACTTTAGTACTTTACAATACTTAACATCTAAGTTTTATTATCAGATATAATAACACTAGAATAAATTACTTTAATTCTCTTTCTATTCTCACATTCATTAAGAATATTTAATAATTTTTTTTCTTTTTATAAAAAATAAAATACCTAAAATGTACTTTTACTTTTCTCTCAATTACAATCCTAACTCTACAAAAATTTTCCCATCACGTCCCAAACCCAGCAGTGACCCCACCATTGACCACCACGACCACCCCAACCATCATGACCCACCACCGCGCCACTGACCCACCACGACCCGGGCTTCCCCTCACCCTATGATGCAGTGATGCTTTGAGAATGGCACCAAGGTAATCTAATTCTAGCTCGTGCTTTTCTGTGCTTTACTTCGAATATGTTTCTAACGTGTTTTAATTTTAACAAAATTTCAAAGTTTTATTGACCAAAGGCTAATGTTGAGTGGACAATAAGCATTTTGGCTCGAAAATACTATTAAGAAAATGCTTTTTTTTTTTAAAAAATTTTAGGACATATATTATTTATTGAAGGTTGGAAGTGGAAGTATAGTCCCTCCTATTTTGGATTTTGAATCTATACTTACCTTCCCAAAAGAATCTCGGCATCACAATTTTTTTTTTCAAAGTAAAAATAGCTTTGAATCTAGTGATGGTAGAAGAATCTCTCTCTATCTTAAGAAATGTTATGATTTTTTTTTTCTTAGGGAAATATCATGTCCTTTATCTATAAGGGTATATAGTTTTTCATATTAAATTTGAAGAGTTAACTGATGATTAATGTGTCTGTCTACTTAACGTCTAATATAATTTAATAGATTTATGCATAGAATTAAATTATGAGCCGCATCACATAATATGACAGCTACAATGTTTGTAATCACATCACTCTATAATTGGGGCATTATCTTGTAATTGCGGGATGATTTTTTTTCAGACGGTCGCATTGCAACTGCATTGCGACTGTAACGGCAATAATGTTACGATTTTTATATACACAAAAATTTTAAAAATATTTAATATATTATTTGTTTAAAAAAATTTACGACCACGACATTCGCAACTTGTATTGTAACGATCACAATGTCTGCAATTATAATAATTATAAGTATAATTTAAAATTATATATTTATATGTAATGTATTTTTAAAATATAAAATTTTTTTATATAAATATTTAAGAGGGTATATATAAGTTTTAAAAGTAAAAGAGATTGAGGAACAAGTAATTTATTCATAAAATTAATATAAACACATTTAATTTTTTATGCCATATATTATGTTTTAAGCAATGGTACACGACAATTTCTGCTTACACTGAGAGGTGGAGACACAGAGACTTGGGACAAAAGAATCACGTTACATCTACGTACTTACACGTAGACGGAGCCGAGGTTGGTGATCGGACAGAAAATTTCTGGAAACAACGCGTGTACCAAATTAATAAAATTGGGTAACTTTCAAAGATTTGGATCAAACAAAAATAACTAAACGATGTTGCTATCAGAGTTAGTGTACAAAGTTAAATATGCAACACGACTTGTCATTGTAACGTTATAATAATAATAATAATAATAATAATAATAATAATATAAGTTTCATCGGGGTGTTGGCCGGCCATCTTTGTTAAAGGACGAAACAAGGCACTCTCTTCAATGCTCTTTCATTTTTATGACACAGGATCGCAGATCGCGTAGCAGTCAGGGAGCCTTGTGGACCTTGACACCACACTTGGCTCAAACGTGGAAGCATAACGATGAGTTTAACACCAGTCTTAACTCAGGAGCTTATTTAAATTGATAGTATAGGATTGAAAATAATAAAATAAAATATGAAGATAATGGATGTCCCTATTTAAATTTTTTAAAAAATAGAATGAAACGAAACGTGTCTGTCCTCCCATTTTTCTTCTTCTTTAAATTAAGAGTAAAAGATGAAATTACTTTGACAATATATTTAGAATTATTAAAAAATAAATTTGATTTAATTTGATTTCAGTTGAAATAATTTAATTTAATTTAAAAATCATATTTATGCTTGCAAACTATTATAACATCAAATCAATTTCTATTTTATAACATTCCAAATAAAAGATTTCATTTATAAATTAAATTAATTCTTAAAATTTTTTATTCCAAACATATTATAAAAGTATATCATTCTATTTAAATCTACTTGTTAAAGTCTTATATTGTTTGTCTTAATTTTTAGTGCATGATTTATATATTTATTTGACAATTTCACTTAACACTTTAATTTTAAGTTAAAATCTAATATAGTATTAAAATCAAAATCCATTCGTATCACTTGTTTTGTCAAACTAATGTTCCGTCGCTTCTAGCAAGCATTTGTAAAGAGAAAATATTAAAATCTCACGTCACCTGCCTTAATTGTTAAGGTACGATTTATTCTTATTGAATAATTTTACTTAACAACAATTAATTTTAGATTGAAATGTATCACTACTAATATTTTTAAACAATAAAATAAATTTTTTTATTTATTTTATTATTAAATATTTAAAAAAAATTTATTCTATTTTATTTTATTTTATTCTATTCCATTGCATACTATTCTATTCCATTAATGATAAAATACCAAACAAAGCTATATTAAATTCATGAATGTTTCTACTTATATACACCGCATGTATGATTTCTTCCGCTCATACTTCAATTTCCTAACAATAGCACCCAAATTGCCATCACTCATCGGAAAGTGTGGTGCAGGTGCAGGTGCAGCTGCTATGCAAGATGGCAGTGTGTGTAGTTTAGTGGATTGTTCCAAGTACCTTGAACTCCTCAGTGAGCTTGGCCTTTCTTTCTCCATTCATTATCAAAGGGCACCGCCTGGGAGCTTCAAGACATGAACTAAAACTTCTGCTGTAAGAACTATGAATCCTCTCTTTATTTTCTGTCAACTCTGTTTCTTGAAATTTATGAAGAAACTAGTTATTTTTGGTTTTCATTTTGCTTAAATTTCTTCTGAATTCTTCCTCTTCTGTTCCTCACTTAGGACGTTGAACTAAACGCTGAAGAATGAAACTGAGTCCGAGAGAAGTCGAGAAACTAGTCTTGCACAGTGCTGGGTACCTTGCCCAGAAACGCCTTGCTCGTGGCTTAAGACTCAATTATACCGAAGCTGTCGCTCTCATAGCCACGCAGGTTAGCTTCATTTGCATTTATATTTTTCTCATTTTTCTCTCAAAAACAAAATGATATTATGTTCCAAACAATAAAGACACCAAACAACTCACTCACCATTTGCACTGCAGATGCTAGGTAAGAATTTAAGAGTTGTTTTGGTATAAATTTCCAACCTTCTTTCATGTGAGTGTATATTTGGTACATAAAACTCATCTATAAAAAATTTACCTCTACTTTTATCTTATACTAAACAAACACCAAGGCTATGTTTAAAAGTTTGAAGGGAATAGAAAGAAAAATAATTTAAATAAAATAAAGGAAGAGGAAAAGAAGGAGAATGAAATACTAATTAAACGAATTTGGATTATCTCCTGTGACAAAATCATCATATTGAAGAGAGATAGACACAAGATTTTTAGATGTAAGGACCCATCATGATGGATTATAAATCTCTTAATTATTTGTATCATTATCTCTTTAACAGGATATTTTTTTGTTATTTTAACAATAAGAGAGAATCTGATCCCTAATTAAATAATTTTTCTTTCTTTGTTTGGATATTTTAAATACTAAAAAATCTCTAAATTAGGAAAACTTTAAATATTTATAAAAATTAGTAAGAAAAAATTTTAAAAGATTAATTAAAAATCTTTGTTTCCTTCTATTTTTTTATAAAATTTTTAAATAAGTAAGAAGTTTATAATAAATCTTTCCCTTTCTTTATTTTTTTCTTCTAACTCTCTATTCAAACATAGTATAAGGGTCAGTAAAAATAGGGATAAATTTTTATACAATGAGTTTTTTTATATAAAAATATAGATAAATTTTTATAAGATGAGTTTTTCATACAATTTATCTCTATTTTTATTTTCATATCAAACATACATTAAGTAGAAAAAAATTCTTATTTTTTATTTGAAGATTGGTTAATTTGGTTTATCTGTCACGTAGTCAAATGTCCATTCCAACTTCAATTGCTTAAGAAGGCATATTTTTATCCTTTGTAGTTTATCTTATTTGCACGTTCTTCTTTTTTTTTTTTTTTTCCTTTTCCTATCCCCTTAGATTTTGGAATATGCTCGAGATGGTGAAAAGACGGTCGCAGAACTAATGTGCATTGGGAGACAACTCTTGGGAAGGTGTTATTTCAATTTTCCATCATCTGATTCTGGTGGCAAAATGCTCTTTCTTTGTTCCCCATCCCTGGATAATTGTTCAATCTCTTCAGTGGGTGAACAGAATCCAGGTTTTCATAAGTAATTGTGCTCTAGAAAAAGCTGAATGAACCCTTTTTAACAGGAGACAAGTTCTTCCAGCTGTTCCGCATTATTGTCTCGTTATGGCAATATGGCTATAGCCTAAGAACATGTTTAGTAATAAATTAATTTAAAAAAATTAATTTTTTTAAAAAAATTATTTTAATTATAAGTTATTTTAACTATAAAATAAGTTAATTTAAATACATATTAAATGTTAGATTTTATAAATTTAATTTTAAATAAATTTAATTTTATAAACTTAATTTTTGTTAAAAGTAAATTTGAATAAAGTGATTTATATTTAGTAAAAAATCACTTTTAATACAAAAGAAAGAAATATTTGCTTCAAACTAAAAAAGATTTTGAAATCAAAATTACATTTAAGAAATAATACAAACATCATAACAAACAAAATAGAAAAAAAGCAAAAATCTGTTTATATCTCTAAAAGAAAGTTTAACGCCCACCCAAACACATAATATTTTTTTACAAAAATAAAACATTTTTAATAGATTTCGGCCCTGTTTAGTCTCTATATTGTGGCTCAGATCTCTGAAAACTTCAAAAGGATAAGAATACCTCAATTCTGTTGTAATTTATCCTAGTACTCTCCCCCATCCCCTGTGCTCAGTTTACCAAACGTTATTGTCATTATTATATTAAAAACAATTTAATGTAGGTAGAAGCCACCTTTCCTGATGGGACTAAGTTAGTTACCATTCATGATCCAATTGCTTGTGAGAATGGAAGCCTAGAACGAGCATTATATGGTTCTTTTCTTCCAGGTATGCCTCTAGTTTGATCTTAGAAATAGACTTTTTGTTATATATCTCTGTTGAGTGCTTCCAACTGTGAGCATGCTATACTTGTGTCTTTGCTTATCAGTTTGAATTAAAGCATGAATTTTCCAAACTGTATCTTTTATCTTTCACCCATCAAGAAAATTCTTATATATATATTTTTTTCTGTTCGGTTCATGATCAGCAGTTCCATTGTTTATTGGAAAAGGAGGAATCTTCTGTCTTCTGATTTCTATATAGAAGTTCTGGAAGATTAAAAATTCTACAAACTAATTTGAGGCTAGGTTTTTTGAGAAAAGATCATTGACCTGTCAATGATAATCTATCTTTTTTTAGCTCAAAGAGCTTAATTGACTATGATTACTTGAAACACCTAACCGGTGACAACAATGTTTCAGAATGCTATAGTCAATACTCCTTTTAGGCTTGTGTCCGGGCATGGGGCTATATTGGGGTAGTGGGTCAAGCATTATTATTAGCATATATTTTCTTTGAACTCAAGCAGGAAAACTTAAATAGATCAACCAATTTATATTCCTTTTGGCTCGTGTCTATCATGCAATAGCAAAATAAAGTTCGGAATGCAATTTTTTAATCTCCTGTAATTTGGTTTGAGAACTTTTACTGGAGCTTGACTTACGGATATGCACAAGTACAAATTTGGAGTCTGTACTTACATCAGCATTTCTCTTGATGGGTGGAAAATGTGTTTACAGCACCTACTGACAACGAAGAAGATAATAGAATTCCGGGTCAAATAATATTGGGAGGTGAAAGTCTGATTCTTAACCCTGGAAGGAAAGCAGTAATTCTCAGAGTTGTCAACACTGGAGACAGGCCAATTCAGGTGTTTTCCATAAATAATCTCCAAGATGTTTTCCACTGTGTTATGCCTACCACCTTGGCATATTATACAAAACTTGTGCATCTTTTTTTTTTCTGCAATAAATTGCCAAACTGATTTATGCAATGTTATTATGTTAAAAGTGCTCAGAATATGCTATAGTTACATGTAGGGCCAGCGCTTCTAAATGCAGTGTGATAAGATTTTTTTTTAAAAATCTTTTTGGAACATATGAAACAATGATGTCAGTGAGTGCTACTCAGTTTGTATTAGTTTCCTTAAGTTGTTAGCAGATTAATCATTGGAGGATTCAGATGGTTTTCAAGGTCCTCTGAATACATGAATATAATAAGTATGTGCATGTTGTTGGCCACTTTTAGTTCAGTGTTACAAGTGAAGACATTGTTCTTCCATTGGTCCACACCTATTTCAGGAACTATAAGTTTTTTTTGTCAGATTTAATATTGTTATGAATATTGAAGCGTGTCAGAATATTAACAGAAAAAATTTAGTGTTTATATTGAGGCTAATCTGCTTCTTGTTTGCTTTTCCTCCAAAGAAATTAATTGAAGCAAGCATTTTATAATATAAGTGAAAATTTCAGGTTGGCAGTCACTATCATTTTATTGAAGTAAATCCCTACTTAACTTTTGATCGAAGCAAAGCATATGGCATGCGCCTGAATATAGCTGCAGGGACTGCCACTCGCTTTGAGGTGGATTTTCTACATTGTTGTCAGTTTTCAAATTTACTGTAGTTAATAATTGTGAGCAGGCTTAGCATGTTCAGCAGTTGAAGTAATTCATTTGTTAGATTCTACATGATTAACCCAAACATATTACCAGCCAGGGGAAAGTAAAAATGTTTTACTTGTAAGCATTGGAGGTAACAAAGTCATCAGAGGAGGTAATGGCATTGCTGATGGTCCAGTTAATGATTCCAATTGCAGAGCAGCCACGGAGGCTGTGAGAACAAGAGGATTTGGACATAAGGAAGAGCCAAATGCAAGGTTTATAATTTGTTATTGGACTGATATATGACTTTGTTTACATCTTTGCCAATTCCACCTCTTAGAATAAATGAAGATTTCTTATCTCAAATATGCATTTCTCAGTGAAGGTGTTACTGGAGAGGACTGTACTTTCACTAAAATAATTTCTCGTGAGGAAGATGCTAACAAGTATGGCCCTACTACTGGTGACAAAATCCGTCTTGGTGACACTGACTTGTTCGCTGAAATTGAAAAAGATTTTGCTGTCCATGGTGATGAATGTGTTTTTGGAGGTGGGAAAGTTATAAGAGATGGAATGGGTCAATCATGTGGGCATCCACCTGCTGACTCCTTGGATACTGTTATAACAAATGCTGTGATCATTGATTATAGTGGCATTATCAAAGCAGATATTGGTATTAAAGATGGCCTTATTCTCTCAATTGGAAAAGCCGGAAATCCAGATATCATGAATGGTGTATTTTCTAATATGATCATTGGGGTAAGTTCCCTTACAGAGATCAGAAGCAATGAGTTGAATTCATACATCATTATCTTGACACAACTTATATGCACATCATCCATATCTAGGCCAACACTGAAGTTATTGCTGGAGAAGGGTTGATTGTAACAGCTGGGGCTATAGATTGTCATGTGCATTTTATGCCCTCAATCAGTATATGAAGCCATTTCAAGTGGTGAGTTTCTCATTACATGTGTTGTTAATTATTAATGCATGCTCGTGTGCTGGGTTAATGACTGGCATTGTAGATGAAAATTGTGGGAGATGCTTGGCAGTGCTTCTGCTATTTCAGTATGTATTGAAGATTCTGGTCCGTATCAGATTGCTTCTTTTCCCAAGCATCCTTCTTGATCCATACTAGTTATTGGTTTGCACTAAAACAATGTCACGTATTCTTTTTTGCTCCCAAAAAGAAAATTCTTCTGACTTCCATTTTAGCCCTATCGATCAGACTAGATCACAACGGACCCTTGAAATTTTGTTTGTTCAAAGAAGACCAAATAGTTGGTAAACTATTCTGTCTTTCTCTCCCTCTCTAATTAGAAAGGATAGATTTGCTGTTGTGGTTTTGGTGGAAATATGCTTTTAATTCTTGAGCTGCTGTATGGAGAAAGCAGACATCAGTTTTATTGTGATTGTGGTTTGACCGTCCCTTCCAGGGCATCTGATAAAATTGTTCTTTAGGTTTACGTTGTTCTTTAACATTTTATGAACACTTCGTGGACCATATTTGATCCTTGCCATCCTTGTCTCAAAACTAGCATGAAACAGCTTGATTTATCATATATGGATTGATGAAGGTGATTTGAAAAACAATTGATGGTGTCGGGTTTCTGATAGCTAATTGTAAGGCTGCTAAAATTCCATATAAAGGAGAAATTAAGCATTCAGTGCAGATTGTTCACTTTTGTGGCTTTTACTCTCTCTCATGAATAAAATTCCCATTCCTTTGTTAATGGGGAAATAAATTATCGCTTACATTTCTCCCCTCATCTCCTTTTCCACAGGGTAGATATTGGCGTATGCGGATGAATTTGATGAACTATAACGAGTCCTTTTGTACTTTCTATGTAGACATCACAACATTAGTTGGAGGTGGAGCAGGACCGGCTGATGGAACACGTGCCACAACTTGTACACCGGCACCAATTCAGATGAAAATAATGCTGCAATCAACAGATGACTTGCCTCTAAACTTTGGTTTTACTGGCAGTGTTTTTTCTTTCTTCTCTTCTGTTTATATACCATGCTTGTTCTTGGCATTTTGTGAAGTCATTTTGCTCATTTCTTGCTCAATGTTATCTGACGGACCTCTAGAAAGCCTCATTTTTTAAGTTAATTAAACCTTCCATTGGTTGCTTTAGGGGAGTAGTTCCAAGCCTGATGAACTACGTGAAATAATCAAGGCAGGAGCTATGGGACTGAAGCTGCATGAGGACTGGGCATGTACACCAGCTGCAAAAGACAGTTGTTTGACTGTTGCGGAGCAATATGATATACAGGCACAACTTTCTTCAATATATTTACTTATTTGCTTTTGTAATTTTAATCGATTTCTGTTGCTAACTTTTATTATAACAGGTTAATATACATAGTGACACCTTAAACGAAGCAGGATTTGTGGAACATACAATTGCTGCATTTAAAGGAAGAACTATTCATACTTACCACAGGTATATGTTAACTTCGAAATTGTTTAACCCTGTATAAGGCCCAGGCATGACATGATTGTTAGTCTCTGTTGTCAAATAAGTAGAGTTATTGAGGAGCAATATCAATTTGAATTTTAATATCGAAGTATTATCATAGAGAAAAGGAACTAATATATAATTTGTTGGTACAGCATTGGTTTTCATCCTTTGTTGACTCTGATCTTATCTGTGATGAGAAATAGGCGACAGGTTAAAACCTTCGTTTTGCCCATAATAGAATACTAACTTCTACACATGCCCTATTCTTCTACATTTTGTTCTCTCCATTTTTTTAACCTCAACTCTATTTTCTTGCCCCCATGGGGGTGTTGAGGTGGGCACGGTTTATATTGTATACTCACATCTTGCCACCACCAATAAGAATGGAAAGCAGAATGTCTTTTTTGGTTCACTGTTTTCTGGTCTGAGTTGTACTTGGCTGATTCTTGACTTGTCTCTATTGTTTCTTGGGCAGTGAAGGTGCAGGTGGTGGACATGCTCCAGATATCATCAAAGTATGTGGTATGAAGAATGTTCTGCCCTCATCAACAAACCCCACGCGCCCTTTTACATCCAATACTATAGATGAGCATCTTGACATGTTGGTAAGAAATAAACATGGTAGTAATGATGTGTTGATGTAGCTTGTGCGGACATTTGGTTCTTAATTTTCTGTAACGTACAGATGGTTTGCCATCATCTTGATAAGAATATTCCAGAAGATGTAGCTTTTGCAGAATCAAGGATAAGAGCTCAAACAATTGCTGCTGAAGATGTTTTGCAAGATATGGGGGCAATTAGCATCATATCTTCTGATTCACAGGCTATGGGTCGAATTGGAGAGGTCCTTCCTTTATTCAAGCTCAGCAAATCTATATAATACTTAATTCCAGACTCATCTTTATTATTAATAAAAGATAGGGTGCTTGATTCATTTGCTAACATAAATCCAAAAAAATGAAATGGTGTGCACCTGTGGCATCTCTTAATTAGTTTTAATATCTCTCTTATGGTCTCATGTAGAAAATGTCTGTGGAGCAAGCCAATTATGTCCTGCTGTTGTAATGTGAATGTCACCGTACAGAATTCCTATAGTTGTCTTCTCTCCTTCCCTCAATTTTTTTTTTTCATTTGTAGTAATTGTCAATGAAAATCAAGATTACTTTTTTTATCCTCAGGCTTAGATCTATTGAATCATTTGTTCCTTAGGTGATAAGCAGAACTTGGCAAACTGCCCATAAGATGAAGTCACAAAGAGGACCACTTCAGCCTGGTGAAACAGACAATGACAACTTTCGGATCAAACGATATGTTGCAAAATACACTATAAATCCAGCTATAGCGAATGGGCTGTCAAAATATGTTGGTTCAGTTGAGGTATGATGTTTGAATGTTTAGTGCTTTCTTAATATAAGCATACATTTTCTAGGAATGCTTTCGATTAAACAATTTAAGAGTAAAATGACATTTTGATTATTGAAAATGTACCTTGTTATGCATTCCTTGTATTATTCAAACTCATCTCATGTTACTCCCTATTAGAGAGAGCAGAAGGAGTAACATAAAACAAGTTTGAATAATTTTATGATTAAATATGTGTTTCAATTAATTTATTTTGTATCCAAAACAGCTTATAATCAAAATCTTACTGAGAGAACTTTTAAAAAAAGTAATTTTTCCTAAAAATAATATGTTTCCAAGCATGCATTGACTCATACATTAATATAAATTAAAGATTAAATGGGAGTGAGGTACAATTTTAGGGAACAAAATGCCGTTTTACTCAACTAACTTCTGATATAGGATATATTTGTCATTTAACTTACTAAAATAGGTAATCTATCTCTGATTGAAAAAAAAAGCCAATTACCCATAGCATGTGGGAGAATTTAAAGGATAAGGTATCCAGATTCCGGAAAGACTTTACAAAACAGGATAGGAAATCTCACCCAAAAAATGAGGGGAAAAAACAGATATCAGAAAGTACTTGTGATATTTCCCGTGGAAAAACACGGTTTCAAATTTCATCAATACGTAATGGCCTTATGGATAAATATTCAACAGGAATAAGAACTGTAGAAGCATATACATAGGATGGGAGGAATTTACTGGCTTACCAAAATTAAACCCCACTTTTCAGAAATCAAGCTTTCTCATTTTCTGATATGCACTCTTATCTCCATTCTTGGATAGAGGTAATAGTATAATTTATGAGTAGTACTAATTACACAACACTTTTGTGTATGCTCAGCAATTCATCTGGCTGCATTTGAGTTTAAGTGGTCCCTATTGAACTATATTTGTTTTGAATTCGGATTGAGCCACCTGTACAGTTGAGTACAGTTGTACATCTAAGTATTACACGACTTCTTTTTTTTTGTTGATAATTTAACTTCAATATACATATTAGTATTATCTCAATCCCTGCATTTATGCCTACCTTTGCAGGTGGGAAAGTTAGCTGATCTTGTGTTATGGAAGCCATCATTTTTTGGAGCAAAACCAGAAATGGTGATCAAGGGTGGTGCGGTTGCATGGGCTAACATCGGTGACCCAAATGCAAGCATCCCCACACCTGAACCGGTAAAATTTTCATATATGACTAGATCGGATTGCGATTTTAAGCAGGGTGCCTCTTTTTTAGTCCTTTAGAATGGTGCTTAAATGCTGAAATGGTGATATATATATCTGCTAACTTGAATGCAAAAGAATTTAATTGCCTATAAAGTTTATTGCTATTCTCCGTAATGCTTTGTTTGGTATTATGGAGGGGAAAGGAAAAGAAAGGAAACAATAGAAAAGAAAAGAAAGGAAAGGAAGAAAAAAGTGAAGACAGGCTTACCTTTCTATGTTTGGTTCCACCAAGGAATAGAATAGAAATACTTGTAAATAAATGTCAAATTATTTTATTACCCTTCACAACTCATAACATCATTTGATTTTAGCATGGGTAAAGTAAGAAAATAAAATTTTAGAGCTTTTCTTTTCCTCTTAATCCCTTGGATAAGGGAGGGATGTAAAAATGTGAGATCTATGAAAAGTTCATCACTTCAAATCCCTTTTTTTCCACTCTTAAATTTATTATCAAATACGGGAAGACCCCAATCATTAGGCTTCTTTTTTTTCCTTTCCACTCAAAAAATACATACTAAACAAAGGCTAAATTCTTTGGTAAGGCTAGCGGATCACGCTTACTCATCATAATAATTAAAGTGTCTCAAGTAAAAATATCTGTGGCCGTGAAAAATCATGTAGGATTTTGCTGAATGGTCTTCAATTGAGTTTGACTAATTAGACTAATGTTGAGAGACTCTTAAATTGTTGGGCAATTGGCATTTTGTAAATGAACATGCTTCAACTAAACCAGAAAAACACAATGTTGTAGGTGATGATGAGGCCTATGTTCGGAGCATTTGGCAAGGCTGCTAGTGCTAACTCCATAGCTTTTGTGAGCAAGGAATGGAATTCTCCCCTTTCTTTCTCTCTGTCACACACATACACACACATAAACAGCATGCATGCACGTGAGAGTTTGTTTTCTTTTTCTCTTAGAAACTACACAAACTCACATTGTTGTTCTCTCACAAGCAGGCAGCTCTAGACGACAAAGTAAAAGATTTGTACGGGCTGAACAAGAGGGTGGAAGCAGTGAGCAATGTGAGGAAGCTCACCAAACTAGACATGAAGCTCAATGACGCCCTTCCAGAAAACCCTGTGGACCCGGAAGCAATCACGGTTACTGCAGATGGCGTGGTTCTCGACTGCGCTGCGGCCACCACTGTTCCCCTTTCTCGAAATTACTTCCTCTTTTAAAGCTCAATCACGCCCCACATACTCCTGCTAATAATGGGCGAACCCAGGTGTAAGGGCAGGGCTCTAGCACTGCATAAATAAAGGTTAAAATCTGTGGCCTCTTTCTAAAATTTTAATGTTTAGCATTCCTACTTAAACTTTTCCAGTTCCATGCTTTCTTCTGTTCTTATGAATTATGCAATAAAGTTTTAATCTCATTATAGCACTTGCCAAGCTGCATTACATTCACATGAGATATTAGTCTATTTTTCCTTTTTTTTTTGATAAAATATCAGTTTCAGCAAATTTTCCATTTCATATATAATGTGTGTTTATTTTGTGACACGTAACCCTCTTCACGTTTGGTTGAGGGTGCATAAGTTATGTTTGCCATTGGAATTAACAGTTTTTCCCTTTCAACCAAGTATAGGGATTATGTGTCACAAAATAAACATTATGTAAACAATAGAAAATGTCTCCCATGACGTGCACATGATATATGTGCCGGGCTGATTTCCTAGGGATTACACATGACTATCACCTGATTAGTGCATTCATAGAGCGATGCCATGGAAACCAGAGACACACGTTCATATGCCTTCCGAATGTTGCCTTCCAGTTGAGTTTACTTATTGACAAACTGTCCATTTCAGAGTGCCACTGTGGCTATTTAGCTGCAGAGTAAACAGACGTAGATGTGTCACATAAATTTAATTTTAAGTCAACTGCTCATAATTATTTTTTGGAGATGGATAGACTCTTTAGCAAGGAAGTGAGAGCTTTAAGTGTGTTGGTTTGGTTTAGGTTTTGTTTTGTTCTTTAGTTAGGCACCAATTATGCTGTGGTGAAGACGCACAAGATAGAATTAAAGCACTTAAAAAAATTCAAGTGTTGGGAGTATATATGACAAGGGGGATTTACAGAGTAACCTTGAAGTACTAGTGGCATATTCAGGCCAAGGTCGCCATGTAAATGAAATTTCCATAGATGCTCACAATCTGGAGTTCTGGACCATGAAGATAGTCAACATGATAGGGATAATGGCTCAAACATTAATTATTTGGGTCCAAATATGGAGAAATTAATTGCTGCACAAATATTCGGAGAGTTCATTACCACAAAGGCCGGTAATACCTTGTTGGTTTTGTTCGAGAAAGAGAGAATTGCTGAGTTCTGTTTGAAGTGTGGAAATTTGGGTCATTTTGCAATAAGTTGTACCAGTCCACTAATCAATGCTGGCTTTACTCATGTCTTAAGGGCTATTCTTTATGCTTCCAACGTTCCAGTAAGTTGTACCAGTGTTCCTGTTATATAGTTCTAATGGATTTTTACAAAGATAATCACACTGGACGATCCTTTCATGGTTGAAGTTACAGGTTTAGCAAATATTCTACATCCAAATCCAATGTTAAGAGGGATAAAGTTCATACAAATGATACAGGAACAAACAAGAGAGATTGCAATAATTTCTATTCAAAGAGAGCAGAGTCTAGCAAATTCAGCCCAAAAGTCTAGGGAATATCTGCAAAGCATGATTTTCAACCCCCTCATCCAGCACTTGACATCATCGGCAGCTGTAGCAAAAAGTGGGAATATCATATGCTTATTCTTCCATTCCTCATTTTCTTTTTTCTGTGGAGTGAACAAAAGTTTAAGGTAAGAGGAAAATTTTCCCATTCTAAGGCTTGGAAAAATTACCAATTTCAGTGGGACAGTAAAATTATATATCACGTAGAGATATCTAAATTCAAATTCAAGTTATACAATTAATATAATGAAAGATCGATGGTGAGTCAACTCCAGTTGGCATCATCTTGTCACTCTCTAATACTAGACTTTGCATCTACAAAGACAAAAGAAAAAGATAATCTAATTCAAACCTTTATGCCACATTCCTATCATTTATTAATTCCTCTGTTTCTTTTTAAGGTCATGCTAGAGGAAGCTCGAGCTCTCAGCCTCTCATTTATTGCTTCTTAGCTTTATTTCTGGCCCTACATAGTAATGATAGTGTATCATGCCTTCATCTCTTACTTCATATAGGAAAAGGAATTGGAAACTCAATTGTATACAACAATTTGTGGGCACATGACCTTCTAGACCAACCCTCCTAGGGGCCCCTATTGTGAATAAAAAAAAATTGTTACTGAATGCATAAATATTAATTATTATTTTACTTAATAAATAAAAAGTTTAAATCTAATCTGTATAAGACGACAAGAATCCTTTTTAGATGTGTATTTATTTAGTTTTTAAAAATAATTTTATTTAAGCAACAAAATTGTTTTTGTACCTATATTAAATTAAAGTAACTAATCATTTAACTTATTTTAAAAATTATGATTTCTATTAAAATAAAAAAAGTTTTAATTCGTTAAATTTTTTTTAATTATTTAGTCTTTTGCTCTTAAAAGCTTGAACAAATCTTTAGAAATTTTTTTAAAATTTAGAAAATATATTATACATAACCGAAACTTTGAGATTCTTTTTTTTTTTTACTTTAGTTATTAGTTAGATGGATTTTTACTGCATGAAGATGTCTTTTGAACATTTTAAAAAAGTGAACGGATTTTATGATTATTTTTAAAAATTAAAAAAAATGACACAAGACCTGAAGTTAAAGATTTTTTTTTTATTTTATCCTTAACTTTTAAATTGAGATAAGAATTAATTTGGTGTGCATTTAAATTAATTTATTTAATATTTAAAATAATTTATACTTAACATTTTATTAACAAATTTAAAAAAATAATTTTTTTAAAAATTTAATCAAAACTAAACCTATAAAAAAACTGATTACGACATTGACCTATAAAATAATAAAATGTGACAACTACGATAGCACGTTTTCTTTTCTCTTTTTTTTTTTTTCCTTTACAAAGGGAGAAAAAGACAGCACGTGCTAAGGCCTAACAACACAAGCCGAATCATGTGGTGCCATGTTTTTGTGCAATTACGATTATTGGACAGTGGGTTTCACGTGCGCATGTGCGTGCTTAGTTCCCGCTCTATCCGTTTCTCATTTATTAATATCGCTTTCGCAGTTTCCGTTGCCATCTTTTTCTCACACTCTCACAGTCAGTCCTCTACTCCGCCGGGCACTGCCATCTCTAACCCAAAAAATTAGAGAGAGGAAAAAAAGCTTCAAATCAAACTCAAACCACTTACTAAGTATTCGGCAGTCAAAATGAGTTACCTCCCTTTAAAATTTCACATACTTGTCTTCATTTTCAGGATATAATTTATATATTTGTTTAGAAATTTTATTTAATACTAATTAATTTTAGTTTAAAATATAATATAATATAATATCATATTTTGTTTGAATATTTAATAATAAATAAAATAAAATGTGATAAGATAAAATAAAATAAAGTCTTATATTATTATTTAGATATTTAATAATAAAATAAAAAATTCTTCTATTTTATCATTTAAAAACTTTAATAGAGATTAATAAAAATAAATGAAATAATAAAAATTATTAATTAATTCTATCTCTTATTCCTAAATTTAAAAAAACAAAAATAATAGTAAAAAATAAAATAAATTTAAATTAACCCAATTTTATTTTATTTTATCTTATTTTTAAAATATATATAATAATATATTTTATTATTTTATTTTGTTTCGTTCAATTCTAATCTATTCTACCAATCTAAACAAACTCTTAAAGCTAGATTACAATTGTGTCGCTTGTTACGCTGAACATGTGTGGAAGTTTGTGAGAGTCTCGTTAGGACCATATCACTGCAAACCTTGTCAGGTCCTTCGCAACAAAAAAAAAAAAAAAGGACAAACCAAACAAACTAGACGACGTCGTGTAATCACTAGATAGGATATTCTCGTGAGTCCTGCCATTTATCTATAATTAGTTAATTACAGTTTTCAAGCAGGAATTAAGCAGGGTGCAGGTGCGTCAACGGAAAGATGTTTGCGGTGAAGTCTCTCAAGTCAAATCTCTCCGACAATGCCCTCCGCAGATCTCCGCCGATACCCGCCGCCGACGGCATCAGTGGAACTCGCCGGAAGATCCGTTTACCGGCTTCCGGGTCCAGGATCAACCGGAGCGTGCAGATTCAAGCGGTGATCAGCGGTGGGGACAAGGCTGCTCAGACTTCCACGTCTCCGCTGGACAGCAAAAAAACCAACGGTTCGTTGCTATCTTCTTCTTCTTCTGGCAGTGGCAGCGAAGGGATCGAAGTGAGGGCCGTGGTAACAATCAGGAAGAAGATGAAGGAGAAGATTACTGAGAAGTTTGAGGATCAGTGGGAGTATTTCATCAACGGGGTTGGGCAGGGGATCCAGATTCAGCTCATCAGCGAGGATATCGACCCTGGTTAGTTTATTTTTCGCACTTCAACTCTGCTTGTCTTTCGTTTCGCGTGCTGGGACGCATCGCGCACGCCATGGATTGGCTGGTTCTGTTGTAGAAATATGGATACTGTAACTGGGCCTCCTCTGTGACACTTTTTTTCCGCTTTTTCTACTTTTTTTTTTCTTGGTCTCTTAAAGTTTAGAAGTGAGATATTAATTCAACCATGGTCTTCCTTATTTTCTGGCTTTAGTTCCCATCCAACGCTTTTTTGCTGCGAGACGAAAGCTGGGACAAGCTTTTGGTTCACAGCCTTTTGTTGAGTAAAAATCAAGGCCTCGTGTGCCCAAAAAAGAAAGAAAAATAATTAGGCCTGGAAAAGAAAAAGTTGTTTGGTCTGGAGCAGCTTTTGGTGGCTTTGATTAATAAATAATATAAGTTGTTATGATTTAATTACTAGCACTAACAGCAATAGGTCAATGCTACTGATAAAGCCTTTTGTCTTTTTCCTCCCTCATGGTTTGCAGAAGATGGTTCTCTTGAATTTCGTCGTTCTTGTTTTTGTTTGTTTTACTGTTTACAGTTACCAGTTCGGGAAAAAGCGTGCAATCCTATGTAAGAGGGTGGCTGCCGAGGCCGTCGAACGTTTCTTACATTGTCGAATACGCTGCTAATTTCACCGTGCCAGAGGACTTCGGATGCCCTGGTGCCGTTCTCATCACGAATCTCCATGGCAAGGAGTTCTACTTGTTGGAGATCGTCATTCATGGCTTTGATGGAGGACCCATTTTCTTCCCAGCACATACCTGGATTCATTCACGGAACGATAACCCTGAAAGTAGAATCATATTCAAGAACCAAGTGAGTGAGAACTGTCAAAAGCGTTAATTTATTCATCAACCTCTGGTTTTCTACTTTTCTTCTTGTTATTCATATGAACCTAGCATGTGGGACAGGCATACGTACCGTCACAAACACCAGCGGGTATCAAAGATCTTCGACGGGAGGACTTGCTAAGCATGAGGGGTACAGGGAAAGGCGAGAGAAAGGCTCATGATAGAGTCTATGATTATGCTCCATACAATGACTTGGGTAATCCTGATAAGGACGAGGAACTTGCTAGGCCAGTTCTTGGGGGTCACGAGAGGCCGTATCCTCGTCGCTGTAGAACTGGCAGACCTCCCACTCGCTCGGGTATAGTTCATAAAATTGCTTTCTTTCTGTGTTTTTTGGTGGTGCCATTTTGGCTTTTGGAATAAATAGCATCATGTCTAATGTAGCGTGCAAAATGGCTTGTGTAATGGGTACAAAATAGATCCACTGTGTGAGAGTAGAATTGAAAAGCCCCATCCTGTTTATGTGCCCCGGGACGAAACTTTTGAAGAAATCAAGCAGGACACTTTCTCTGCTGGAAGGTTGAAAGCTCTGTTCCACAATCTCATACCCTCGCTTGCAGCCACGCTGTCGAGTTCAGACATTCCTTTCAAGTGCTTCTCAGACATTGACAAGCTTTATAGTGATGGCGTGCTTTTGAGAGACGGAGATCACAAAGGCGCGGTGGAAAATCTCCTACCCGGCAAGGTGGTGAAACAGGTCTTGAGCGTTGGGCAGCGATTATTCAAATATGAAATCCCTGCGGTTATAAAAAGTATGCTACCTCTACGATTTTCTTTTCTAGTTTCTTGACTTGAGACAGCTAAATGAGGCTCATGTTACACAATCGTGTATTTCTCACAACCACATTCATTTCATTAGCTCCTTTTGTACCGTTCCAGGGGATAGATTTTCTTGGTTGCGGGACAACGAATTTGCAAGGCAGGCCTTAGCTGGGGTCAATCCAGTGAATATTGAGCTGTTGAAGGTAGTTTTAATAACAGTCTAAGCAGTTGTAGGAGTATCACTTTGTTTATTTGTGGTTTCTTTAGCAGTTCTCTGTCCTCCGCAGGAATTTCCCATTCGCAGCAAACTAGATCCTGCTGTCTATGGCCCTCCTGAGTCAGCAATAACAAAGGAATTGATGGAGCCAGAACTTGGTGGAATCAGTTTGGAAAAGGTTTGCTCTATATTTTTACTCTTGCCTGACCTGTTTATCTGACAGAAATTCTTATCTCTACTACCAATATTTCTATGTTGGCAGGCTATTGAGGAAAAGAGACTATTTATCCTTGATTTCCATGACATGCTTTTACCCTTCATCAAGAAGATGAACTCCTTGCCTGGGAGGAAAGCTTATGCCTCCCGGACAGTTCTCTTCTATACACAGACTGGTCTTCTGCGGCCTATAGCTATTGAGCTTTCACTTCCTCAAACTCCTTCGTCCCCACGAAATAAACAAGTTTACACACATGGGCATGATGCCACAACTCACTGGATTTGGAAGTTAGCAAAAGCTCATGTTTGCTCAAATGATGCTGGCATCCATCAACTGGTAAATCACTGGTAAGACAATCAAATTGATCATGCAAGTTCCAAATTACAGCATAAAGGGACACTTTAATTTCAGTCAGTTTATTTGAGCAAATTCAGATTTAAATCGGATTCATAAATGAGTCATTCAGAAGACATGGTGCATTTGCTCACATTTGGCTGAGAGTAAGATGCACTGACAATTTGTAATATGCAGGTTAAGGACTCATGCATGCATGGAGCCGTATATAATTGCTACTCATCGACAGCTAAGCTCAATGCATCCCATCTACAAGCTGCTACACCCTCATATGCGCTACACATTAGAAATTAATGCACTTTCTCGGCAAAATCTAATTAATGGAGGGGGTATAATCGAGGCTTCTTTCAGTCCAGGAAAGTATGCCATGGAGCTTAGTTCAGCAGCTTACGAGAACATGTGGCGATTTGATATGGAGTCATTGCCAGCAGATCTTATTCGGAGGTAACTCTCTAATTATAAGGTTTTCAAACCCCAGCTTTTAAATCTTCTCTTGCTATCTCTTTTGTGCTCATTAGTGACATGACATGGTTTTGTTACCTATTTAGATTTTTTTTTTCCCTTTTTTCCAGTTAAATTTTCATGCTTCAAACTTGGACATACTAGCAGTCTGTTAATACTTACCCCTTGCTTTTCAGGGGCATGGCAGTAGAAGACCCTTCAATGCCCTGTGGTTTAAAACTTACCATTGAAGATTACCCTTATGCTGCAGATGGACTTCTAATCTGGTCAGCCATAAAAGACTGGGTAGAATCTTATGTTGAACACTTCTACTCCGACCCGAATTCTGTCACATCTGATGTTGAACTCCAAGCATGGTGGAGTGAAATCAAGTTGAAGGGTCACTATGACAAAAGGAATGAGCCCTGGTGGCCTAAACTCGATACTAAAGAGGACCTATCTGGTATACTTACCACAATGATATGGGTTGCTTCGGGTCAACATGCTGCCATAAATTTTGGACAATATCCCTTTGGAGGATATGTGCCTAACCGTCCCACCCTCGTGAGAAAACTCATCCCCCGAGAGAATGAGCCCGATTATGAGAAATTTATTCAAAATCCTCAGCATGTTTACCTATCATCGCTGCCTACTCAACTTCAAGCTACCAAAGTAATGGCTGTTCAGGACACACTGTCCACACATTCTCCTGACGAAGAGTATTTGGGTCAAGTGAACCCTCTGCATACTCATTGGATCAATGATCATGAAATCCTGAAACTGTTCAATAAATTCTCTGCTAGGCTGGAGGAGATAGAGGAAATAATAAATGCAAGAAATAAGGACACCCGTCTGAAAAACAGAAGTGGTGCAGGTGTTCCTCCCTATGAACTCTTGCTTCCCTCGTCTGGACCAGGGGTAACCGGTCGTGGAATTCCCAATAGCATATCTATATGATAGGTTTAAGTTGCATATCAAGGATCGTCTGACTTCTGTTGCTTAATATGTCTGAACCGGTGCACTATATTCTTAGGAGAAACCAGAAACCATGTATATGTAATGTAAGCATACATATATTTTATGGATTGCCAAAATTGATGAATTCTTTTTTGCTCCCGTGTGTTATGTGTCGCATCCTGCAAGTATATTTTATACGTGATTTATGGTCAAGGTTGGTGGGTTTACATATAAAATCAAATTAGAAAAAGAAAAGGAAAATGCTATTTTTATTATACTAAAATACTACCTTTTTTTTTTTGCCAGTACCAATATACCAATTCGATTATAACAATAGCGAAAACATATAGTACAAAGCTGAGTTTAACTTCGTAACAAAGTACTAGCAATGCTTGTACCCAAAAGGAAAAAAAAAATACTAGCAATGCAACTCAGTGGCAATAAGAGCTTGATGTGTCCACCCTCCCTTGAGTTACAGTCTTTCAGATTTGCTGTCCTGTCTGACAAAAAAAATATGCTTTCCCTCAAATATATAGAGACATGACCTGTGTTGCACGGATATGACTTCCAGTATCCAATACAATATGATATGTAAATATCATAATTTTTTAAAAAATTAAGATATAAGTACGGTAATATATATTAAATAAAGTATTTATATTTATATATGTAAATTATTTATATATGTATTCTAATCCAAATTTCATGTATTCTTTCTTTTTCTTATTTATTTTTTTTTATGTTCTTTTTTTTTTTAGTGAGAATGAAAATTTGTTATTATGTGTAATGATTTTTAAAAAAATAAAATTACAAAAGAGTAAGAATATGATTTGAAAGATGTAATTAGAAAAAATATGACTTGAATTTATATTTTAAATATTTTAAATAACAGTATTTTGAAAGTGATAAAATTTAAAAAAAATATACAAAAAATATAAATGTATCGATACTCGTACAATATAAGTACATCACTAATTTTAGAGTATATGTACAAGACATGACTATATCAAGACTTTCAACTTTGCCGTTAAGCAGTGGCCTGAAACGCGCTCCCACTTCCAAAATGGCTATTTTTCTTTCATGGATTTTGGATGCAAACACTGTTCACGATGCACCAAAAGTCCGAAAGATCACTGTCACTGGACACCCTATCCGTCACCCTCCGACTTCTACAAATGGTGGCGGTGGCAAAAGATAGAGACATAAAAGGATAAATTAACACATGCCAAGGCCAACCCGAGTTTGAGAATAGCATGTTGAGACATGTTTGATTTAGCTTTTAAAACCTTCGAAATCATAGTTTGTGAAAAGCATGTAAAAATATTTTTTTATAATTTTTCTTTAAATTATAATTTTAAAGTTTCAAAAAGCAATCTAAATACGCTATTAATTTGCTGAATATTTTAAGAATAATGCTGTATCTTCTTACTTTATTTTTTTAAAATAGTTTTTTAACACGTAATGAAGAAAATAAATTATTAAATAAAAAATAAAAATATTTATTATTTTAAAAACTTAAAATGTATTTATTATCTTCATTTAATAATTAAGAAAATATAAAATTATTCATATTTTAAACAATCAAACAAGATTTGCATTGCATTTCCCAAAAACATACAACCTTAAATTTAAAGAAGTGAGATATGAGAAATTTTTAGGTAAGCATATGTTTATATAAGCACTCAAATAAACTTTTAACATGTTTACATATATAAATTTTAAAAAGAGATACATTTATATCACATCTATATTAATTTAAGTACTTATGTAAGCACATGCCAATTCAAATTTTTTTTTTTTGTAAGATCTAATAATTTTGTAAAAGTATATTTTTTTTAAATTTTAAAATGAATTATATTTTATAATACCTAAATAATTTATTCTAAAATCAATTTTGCTAATTAATATTAATTGTTTTACAATTAATTCTTTTATTAATTTTTATGATTAAAAATTTAATATTTTTTATAATCTAATCCAAGATTACCTAATTCTTTGCAACACCCATAATGTATTTCCGCAAACAAAAATTAAATATGTAAAAAATTAAAAAATAAAAGCCAGTCAACCACAACATAGCTTTCTTTTTTTTTTTTTGTTTTTTTAGAGGAAGGAGAATTTTGGAAAAAGGGAGAAGACGAATTCAAAGCTTTGGTGTAAATACTGCATACCAACTTTTTTGCCAGCTCAACCGGTGCCAGCTCCACAACATAGCTTCGTTTGTTTTCGGTGGGTTAATGAGCGCAATGTTTGTGTGTAGGTTTGCGATCGCATAATAAAAAATTGTCTGTTTTGGTCCAAGGCTCTTCCCATTGGATAGATCATAAATTATATTTCTAGCTAACTACACCTGGCCCAATGATTTTTAAAAAAAAAAAAACAAAGAAAACACAAAAAGTTGTCTGTCTGTTTGATTGTTTCCCCTTCCCGTGAATTTCGTCTCTCGGTTTAGGAATATAGTAAAAAATTTTGACACAGCAATCCCCAGAAAAACTCGCGAAAGGAAAAATTGATTCCAATTTTCCGTGCCTTTCAATGTGGGACGAAATCAGGACTGCACACTCCAACTACTCCGCCGATCCACCGACCAATCACTCGTGCGGGCCATCCATAATTGCCACGTGTCACAAGCAGAACTGGACTGCAACGGAGCTCATGACTCAAGGGCACACTCTGTAATTTCACTGCAATGCCCGTTGCCTGGTTCGGGGCGACCCGGTTCGAGGTTTACGTTCCGGCTACGCAAAGGGAAAGTGCTACGACTTTTGAATCAAGTAACCAAACAAAAAAAGCATATACATCAGTTCAGTTCTTACACTTCTTGTTCCCAAAATCTCTGTCCAAAGTCCAAACAAATCAAAACTGTTTCTTTCTCAACTTTTTTTCTTTTTTCTCTCTCAAAATCGTTAATATTATGTGGTTGTTGTTGAGTTCTTGATTTTGTTATATATGTGCCAAAAACAGAGTGATGGAAAATCTCCAAATACAGACAGAGGAACCTCCTGCTGCTGCTGCTGCTGCTGCTCCCGCTCAGACGCCCCTCCTCTTCGGTTCAAATTCAAATCAGAACCGCGTCGACAAGTCGCGAGAAAACGACGACGGCGGCGGCGATGGCGAGGGGACTCCGCTGGATCAGACCCTCGCGCGGTTGGAGACGTTCCTCGCGCTGCTCGGGTTCAACCAATGCTCGGCGGCGAGCCTCGCGGCGTCGTGGAGCGCCTTCGTGGCGGTGGGCGTGGCGCTGCCGCTCGTGGCTCTGCGGCTCTGCGAGTGCTCCCACTGCGACAAGTATCAGATTCGGAGCTCCGAGATGGGCATCGTGGCCTTTCAGGCCTCCCTCGCCGCCATCTCCTTGCTCTGCCTCTCTTACAATCTGCGCAAGTATGGTCTCAGGAGGTTCCTCTTCGTTGACCGCTGCAGCGGACAAATGGCATGCTTTCACGACGATTACGTCAAACAGATTTCGGTGAGCAAGTTCAGTTTTCTTACGTATCTATGCAATTTCAAATTTCTTACTTATCTATGCAATTCGAGCAAATTCATTTCAAAATTGAAAAGATGGAATATATATAGTGAGACTGATAGAGAGAGGGATTGAATTGCAAGTACTGTAGTCTGTAGTGAATATCTTGGCAATCTATTTCCTGCTTCGGAATCCTTTTGAAATTTGAATTTGATGAATTCGAATTGATCTGTGAGTAATTGTGTAATTGTAAAATCAGAAATTTGATTATCTTAATTTATATTATATTGTTATCATCTTTATTGGTTGCTGAAATATTCTATGTTCTTCTTACTCTGTTTCGGATCTGCGGCTTGCACGCATCAATGCTAATGACCTGAAACAAGTTGCTGCGAGCATGTGTACAATTAGATTACTAAACTTTCGCCGAGTTCATCTCCCCAAAGCGGGTTTAAAAGTTTCTGTTTTCTATTCTATTTAGCGTTCTTAGGGTTCTAGATACCGTAGTCATTTGCTCTAAACCAGAACTTGTTACTGGTTCTCCTTCACTCCATTGCCCTTCCAAAATTTATAGTTTTTGTTAGGGAATACCGTATCAAGCAGTGCTAAACTACTTTTTTTGAGAATGTTTGGAAACATAAATTTTGAGAATTAATTTAATTATATAATGGTTCCAAACATGAAAATTGATTTTTAAATTAAATTAAATGAAATCAAATCAATTCTAATGGTTGCAAACACACCCTTTGTGTTCTTAGGGATCTTTACGCTTGCTCATTCTGTGGGTATTGCCATGTTTCCTGCTGAAGACAGCCCGAGAAATCCTTCGCTTTTTATACGTACAACACGGGTCCTGGTTGCTCTCTGTTGCTATTTTGTTAGCTATGATTATATCTTGGACTTATGTGAGTGCGATCACTCTGTCGGCCAGCATTTTGTTTCACCTGGTCTGCAATTTGCAAGTTATCCACTTTGATGATTACGGGAAGCTCTTGCAAAGGGAAAGTGATGTGTTAATTTTTATGGATGAGCACTTTCGGCTGCGCTATCATCTCTCCAAGATAAGCCATAGGTTCAGAATCTATCTTCTTCTAGAGTTCCTGGTTGTCACAGCTAGCCAAGTTGTGACTCTGTTACAAGTCACGGAATATGGTGGAATACTTAATTTCCTAAACGGTGGAGATTTTGCTGTAAGTTCAATTCTTAAGTTCGAAAAGTTTATGCATTTAGATTAAAGGAGTTTAGTTACTTTTCTTTAAGTTATCCATCTCTCAAGGAGTGCCACGGTTCTCAGAAAGCTTTCATTGTTGCTTTTGTTAACATTTGGAGCTTTGAAGTTATAATTTATATTCCATTTCTTTTCTACTGTCCATTCTTTCAGGTATCCACACTTGTTCAGGTGGTTGGCATCATTATTTGTCTGCATGCAGCAACCAAAATTTCTCACAGAGCTCAAGGTATTGTTTCACTTGCAAGCAGGCGGCATGCACTGGTAACTTGCACTTCTTCTGACGCATCTCAACTGAGAAGCTCTGCTAGTGCGGCGAGCTTGGAGGCTGCAAACAATTTAAACTCAATGTATTTGGACTACTCTGAAAGTGATCTAGAGTCGTCGGATTACACGGGAATGCATACAAATACTCAGTTGGCTTCTTATGTGTCCTCACATCACAAAAGACAAGCCTTTGGTACGTAATTCAACAACCTTCTGTCTTGAATTTTACAAGTTCTTCTAATTAGTGACAAAAATAACATACTTATAAAAAAATCCATTCAGTAAACTATTTTATTACAGTTGGTAATTTTTTTTACTTAATAACCGTGCTGAGAAGTGACATTTTTCCTTGTATTATTGCAAACTACTTAAAATGCACAATGATATCATATATGCTTCACCTGTGCAAGCTTATGATTTCATCGAACATTAGAACCTAAAATAATCTGATTATGTTACATGAAATGCTGTATTTATGTTACTATGTAAAAACCGTTGTTTATAATGCTCGATCATTTGTGAGCCTTTATACCAACATGCTCATTTATTAGAGAAAACTATCATTTTGGTCCTTGAATGCTTTGTGTTTTCTCTATTTGGTTCCTCAACTTCTAATTTAATCAACTTAAGTCCTCTAGTGGTTTAATTCATTTGTGTACTACATGTGAATGGTAGGTTTATGGCAGGATCAAATTGAGATGTACTGAATCATTCAAGGATAAATTGATTAAAACCAAATTGAAAAAACATGTGTTGTTCTAGGACGAAAAGAAAGTAGTTTTCTCTATTTATTAATTTGTGATTTTTGCATGTTAAAATATTCATGTCGAACATTCAAGGCTGATAGTCATCATTTATTCCAATTAAAGATTGTCTTAGATAAGGGAAAACATTTGTCTAGTAATTTCCAATAAAAAATACAAGATATATCCTTTTGAGTGATATGCATCTGTAGTATTCATCCCCATTTCATGAAGCAAAACCAGCTTCGCATGGTTTTTTCATTTGAATGCAACAGACCCAGCTAGCTTTTATTAATGATACTCTTAGATTAAACTAGTTTCTTAGAACCATCTTCCCCATGGAATGTGCAACCAACAAGTAATCTCTTTCGAAAATAATGAAAGCCTAAATTTGTATTGATTACTAGGAAATTGCATTGTCCTCATAACGAGTGCGTAAATTACTATTGTGCAGAAGTGCAATTTCTCGTTTATCCATTTTGTGAGATTAGTTCTGTGAAATTTCCTTTGTTTGTAGGTGTATGATGTTATTTGCTACCTATGATATTTAATTTTTCTGTTGGATTTTGGCTGTCCAGTCATGCCTAGTCTCATTTGGAACCTGCTATATAGTCCTCTTTTGTATCTATTTTGAAGTTGACAAATCTTGTTGTTTCTGGTCGAAACACTTGTGGGACCTCATGCTTAATCATTCCTTTGAATATGCAGTTATGTATTTGCTGACGAATCCTGGAGGAATCACTATATTTGGATGGACAGTGGACCGGTCTCTTGTCAACACAATATTTTTCCTTGAATTGAGTCTGGTTACCTTTGTTTTTAGTAAGACATTAGTTTAAGGATAAATTCAGCATGCTGACACCAAGAATCCCTCTTTGCCTTTAGGTCCCCTGGGGTTACCATTATCATTTTGATTGAAAGCTGCTACGAATATCCTATAATTCTTTTTCATGACCAAGGTACTAAATTTGGGATAAGGCATGGCAGATTGTTACATTAAACACAGCAGCCATGAACGGGAGAACTTATTGGTTGCTCCTGAGTGCATACTAGGATTGTGCTCCTACCAATTAAATATTGACATTTTATCATTAAAAGCTGATGTCAACTATCTAAAATTAATTATGGTTAATTTTTTTAATTGCACCAACACACTCACCAAGGAACATTGGACAGCACTATTAATTTAGGTATTAATTATTGTATTTTAAAACACACAAACTATTTAATTATTATATTTCAAAAGGTTGACATTAGCATTTAATAATGAAATGTCAAGATCTAATTGGTAGGAGTACAATCTTAATTAGCGCTCCAAGAGCACTTAATAATTTCTTCATGAACAGAGGCAGAAAGTATGGAAGAAAATTCTGTTTTGTCAGGTCAACCCTTGTATAGACTTGGAAGTTTTGACACCTATGTATTTAAGATTTGTGGCAATGCTGTTGGAGAAATTAATGTCTACTTTAAATACTTCATTCAATAGATAACATATATAAAACTTTGACGGGTCGTGTTATAAATACACATTACTATATAAAAAGTTAACAACATATGTAAATTATTAAATGGAATGTGAGAGGAAGGCAATGCATAACTAATAATTTCTCTTGCTGTCTAACGTACGTGGCTTCTTTCCTAGGGAACAGAGATATCTCCAAATTTTTTCATGATCATCATTCCTCTCATCAGTATACCTCATCTTCGTTGATTTCTTGATTTCTAGCATGCATCAAGTGTTCTTATCTTGCACATGATGCAAGCAAACAACTTGCCCTCAACTGATACTAGCGTAAGAGATCCATTAATATTTTAAAATTTTACAGCAACGTATAAATATGTACATAATGTTTTAGTTGAAAAAGGTTTAATATTGAAACATTTATAGGCAGTAGAGAGCAAGCTTTGTAAATACATGATTTATATTTTTCCTTCTGCATCATAATACAAAAATATGCATATTCAAATTTGAAACCATCAAGAATTTAAAACAATTTACTTTGCCAATTCATTTTCACAAATGTGAAAAATAGGTGTCCGAAGTTTAGAAACAGGCAAACGTGGGCAAGAAAACCCAAACCTAAGTGAAAAAACAAGAGACAAACTGAAAACTAAAACATTCAGGCACCGAAAAATCCTCAACTTGCCCCATGAAAATGAAAAGGTGCATGGTTCAACATCAGCAGGAGTGGATCGTTTATTCTTCTAAGGAGAGTTTTATTACAAGGCACTCGAGTTCATGATAAACCTTTTACGTGGCAACATGTCAATAAATTAAATTATGTAAATTTTATAAATTAATAATTTTGAATTTATTTAAAATAAACAGACATGTTGTCACATTTATTATACATCATAAACATGAATTTATAATAACATGACTCTATTAGAAACCCCATAACAAGAAGAAACTCCACAAGGTTGCTGCTTTCGAGCAGAATGGACTATCAACACTCATTTTGGAAATTATAGTTCCTTTAATTAAAAACAACAAGAAGCGAAGTATCTAACTTGTCTACAATTGGAGCAAACCGGGAGGATATTCTCTTTCTTTGAATAAAGCCAAAATCAACTTTCCTTTTCCACTAGGTATGAAGGCACCAAAGCGCTCTGCAAATGTCAGTTTGTGAGGATTAAGACTTAGGTGTTCATGCAGCATGGCACTTGACTCATCTTGAACTCCTTCCCTGAAAACCTTGACTCTCCACTCATCTCATGGATTCTATTGTTATGTCTCATATTGATTAAGATAACAGGTTTAATGCGATATTTAAGTTATGAAATACTCTCATTCAATATACTAGTCTTTTAGAACGAGTTTTTCATGGACTTGAATCATAACACAGCTTCTAGTTCCTTAATTATGTTTTCATGTTATCTCACCTATCTTGAAACTAGAAGAGCTGTAACTCGGACATTTTTCAATATGGGAAAGAACAGGAAAGAAGACCATGGTTTTGAGGTTTTCTACTAACTTGGACTTCAATTCTCTAGATCAGTCAATACTCAAATTCTTCCAATTCAAAGACTAAAGTTTGAAGACCCAAAAAAAAAAAAAAACGCTAAAGTTTGTATTATCTCATCTGAAATGGAGGGATCAGAGAACCTAATCATGCCTGCCACTGCATTGAAGAGTTCGGCCCCTGGACAAAGGGGACGTTTAAGAGCCTTGTCCTGTTGAATTCGTTTGACTTTTGCTTTGGAGGAGTAAGAAGCAAGAGCAAGAGTGTATTCAGGCGTAGATACAAGGTACCAGTCATGTTACCTACCAAATAATGTAACTTACAAATTGTGATCTAGTAGTTAAGGTTGATTTTCATGTATGTATTAGACATATTTAGCTGCTGTCCTGGCAGCAGTTAATGCTACAGCTTCAGTCCTGTAAGTAACAAAAATGTTCATGCTCCACATAAAAGAAAAATTAAAAAGAAAATGTGCATTAAATAAAGAGTAACAAGTGACTTTTATGAATTAGGTTGCAGATGAGGGGGCTTAGTTTGGGAATGAATCAATTCATACTTGTGTAAGAATAAATCTACTTGCTATTCATAATGAACAAATACAGTTTTTTTGTCTCATCCAAACTAAATAAATATGTCATCAATATAAAATATTTAATAAAATAAATTTATTTATTCTAATAATTACATGATAATTTTGATAATATTATATTTGAAAGATATTATAAATTAAGATAAATTACATAATAAAATATAATAGTTCATAAAAAAATAATGTATTATATTTGTAATTTCATTACGACACGTGACAAAATATTACTAAAAATATTAATTACTAATTACTAAGGGTACTAATACTCTTTTAAACAATGTTATAAAAATCAAATCAATCTGAATAGTTTGACTGATTAAACCATAAACCTATTTTATCACCAATTTGATTAGCCTCTAAAACTTTAGGGTTGAATTGACTTTAAACCATTCAAGCCGGTAAAAATTTAGTTGAGCCAGAAAACCGAAATATTTTTAAAAACCTGACCAATTCGACTTCTTTGAGCTTGCTAAGAGACACGACTATGGTACTAAGTTTCAAATTACTCATAAATATTTTTTTTATTTTTATTTTATTAATTTAATCTATTAAAAAAATTAAATTGTTATAAATTTAAAATTTAAAAAATTAAATTAATAAATTTAATTTTTAAAAAAATAAATAAATAAATAATATATCTTTTAAAAATTAAAAATAAATTTTACTCTAAATAATTTGAGTGCCAAAAATATCCAAGTATGAAATATGATTCTTATTAAGATGATTCTGGGCATGCAAACTTCAGCTTCCAACAATCCAACCCACACATCCTAGTTCAATCTTGGCCTCTCAACCGCGTGATCAAACCCACCATCGAACCCCGACAACTTTAAAAAACCTTGAAAATAAGTTTGGTTCCTTTCAATCCCACTTGTATATTGACTTTTTACCGCAACACGATCCCACCGTGCCGCCTGCCATTTAAGTCCCCGAAAATTCCTGTCGTCCCTCCAGTCCACAAGACTTGATTTGTAAATTCCATTAGCCTCAAATTTCGTCACGCAAAATACTTCGACCGTAGGCTCACATACAGATAAACATGTTAAAAATAGTACATTTGTAAAGCCAAAAAAATAAAGCAAATAATAAACAAATAAAATTGAACTCAACGCTGAACCATCTCTGCCCGCCTCAAGCAAAAGACGTTTCCACCTCTAAATTCAGCTACAGGCATTGCCCAAGGTTATGCGCCAACATTCAGATTGAAGAGGTACATTGCATCACGTACTGCAAAAATTTAATAAGAACCCATACAATACGTAACGCCTACAAAAGTACTTTTAACCCTAACTCTTCAAATCAGTAGCACAAAAGCAACAATCTCTGGGCAAGTGTAAAGCAATCTTGATAGTCTATTTATCCACGTTACAGACGTTCAAACTTACAAATTATTTGAACATTAATTTACTAGTCCATTTTAATTATCTAACTTCAACACAGATAACTTGTCCTCAAGTACCCAAAAAGTGATGGCATACAAGAATCAACCCCCCCCCCCTTCCCAAAAAAAAAAAAAAAAAAACCCAAAAACACGCGCCTGTGGATAGAATAATCTTCATATTAACCTGCCTTCAAGGGAGGGGAAAAAAAAGGAAAAGAAAAGCTACATAGCTTATGCTTACTACATCGCCCATACAGTAAATGATGTGAATGGGGATTGGATGCTTTGCATCTTCTAGCAAGTAGCAAACCCATCTCCCAGCTGTACCAATTAATAGAATTATACCCCCAATGAGCATTATAAAAAGTAAAAAAACATTATTTATTGACGAAAGCATGCAAGCAACGGGATCCCACTTTAAGTTGAATAAGAACCCCATCCATTAGGTCAAGATGGGGAAAAGAACAAAACAAATTAGTTCTCGGGGGCAAAATGACTAAAACCTAACAGAAAATAAGTTCTGTGGGGTAAAATTTCTAAACCCAATGATGTGAACAGAAAATAACACGTTAATTCTATCACTGCAAAACAATGCATAAGAGGTGCTGCAGATGATGACTCCTTTAATGGGTAAAAACAATTGGAACATTAAGAAATCGCAGACAAACATAAGACATCAACCATTTAACTCCGAATCCAAGCTCTTAACTGTTCCTGTCCGTCTGTCCAAATAATCCCACTAAATTTGACTACCATTAAATTTAACGATTTAACAAAATGAGATCTGATTTAAGGCTCCTGATTTAACAAAATATCTCCTGGACTAATTTTAACACCAGCCAGAAAATAATCTCCACAATATTAGAGAATTGGGTAATTTTCCATTTGGCATCATCAACCCACATCAAGATGGAATTTTTACAATCTTGCTAAATTCTTTATTTCAACCCCTTAAAATGTAGCCAGCACGAGTCAGAAATCTCACAAACTTTGTCCTTTGGTACATGGTGCAAATTGTAAATAACCAACATAATGTTTAGCAACTTGAATAGACTGAGGCATGGATTTTTAGCAAAGAAAAAGTCACATAAGTTTACCAAACCTAAGATAAAATCCTGGTTACAGTTGTTAGAGCCAGACGGAATTAAAAATTTACATAATTACAGGCCCAAGTCAATATTCTTCCAACTAGCTCAGGCAAAGTTTCATAACCATCACCCTGGGGGACGGAGATAAGTTTCTCAACAAACCAAAGGTTGGGACTTTCTCTGTAAGATGCTTCTCCAAAAGTGAGTTTTCTTATTCAATCATACATCTGACCATGAATTTAACAAAACATTCAAGCTAGCAATAATACCTCAATGTCATAATCCATCACATATCCCGTTCTAGAAAATATGTCTAACACACATAAGGAATTACTATAGCATGCATAAAAAGGCTAAATAATTCTGATCTTAAAATCCATGGAGATGCAAGAACTTCAGAAACGCATTATAACAAACCAAGGTTTGCATGGTACCTCTAGAGAGCCTGAAGGAACAACTAATGGAAGTTCTATACATCCCAGGGTATATGGGTAACCTCCTCAACCTGCTTGCTTTGATACTGCAGTGACATTTGCAGACAAATGTCATAAAACAATTCTTGGACTTGTCAAAACTTCAATCTTCACATTATGAATAGATATGAAAACAAGAGATTTTTTGTACTTCCTTTTTGCTTCTTGTGTATAAGAATGTTATTACTCTTTTGTACTACAATACACTTGAGAGATAACATGCTGAAAATAAGCTGTACATTATCTTGTCATGGGGATGGGGAGATGAGAGTGAAACTTTATTAAACAAACACTCCAAAAAAATTTTTAAAAATGGAATAAAAATAAAACAGATAAATGAGAACAAAAAACTTGAGAAGCAAAAAATTCAAGTAACTTAGAAATAACAGTTGATTGATAGCTTGACCTCAATAGCATTTAAAAAATTTAGGTTACAATAATCTAATCTGTGCAATCCCACATGAAGGGCATTTAAGTTTAAGTTGAATTCAAATACCAGACAGTTAACGCCTTAAAGTGGTGTCTGTTCAAATCAAGTAGAGCACAAAAAATATCTTCAAGCACAAAAAGCTGTCACAGACATTATTCTGACCACTGGACATAAAGGAAAAAAATTCCTTTCACGTGTTCATTCATGCTTCAGTGTGTTCACAATTTAAATCCCAATAAAAAACCAACAGCTTGGAAACAAAGAAACACCGAGGCAACAATCTTCCGTGGTCCTAACTTTTACCACACGAACCCATGAAATTCTTCTTCCCAATTCACTCATTTCACTTAGGTTATAGAACCTTCAACATTCGCTTATGACTGAAAATAAACTTGTATAACAAATCAATCACTTCTCATCCAATAAAAATAAATGGAATGCAAGTTTCCTTAAAAAGAGCCAGCCATTTGTGCTTTACCGAAAAAGAGATTGCAGGCATTTAAAATGAAAGGAAGTGATGATTAATTCTAAAAAATTTGTCAGCACCTACAACAATATAATCCATAATAAATCATGGCTTCCACAAAATCAAATTCATGAAAATGCTTCCAATGCAATTGATAAATTGTACAATAGACCAAGAAGTAGCAGTCTTATGACAAACAAAATACACAACAAGGAACTTCAATAACCCCCCCTCCACCCCAAAAAAAAAAAAAAGGGAAAACTAATTAACATTAAACTTCATTCCAAGCTAACAGAATAACTTTGGCTTATAGACATTATCTCTCACAGATAGAAAAACATAATCCTCATTCCTTAATATCCAAGATATCAAAGGAATGCATTACCTTTTAATGCATAAAGTCACTGTCAATTTCTTCAATGAAATGCACAGAAGGCCCTCTTTCCACTTCACACCAACCATCTCTTGCAAACACAATGTGAATATTAAAAATAGAAAGAACTGATAGCTGCTAGAAAAAATCCATACTGCTTTAATACTCAAAACCAGATAAAAATTGTTTACAATATGCCAATGAAAATATGTTACATACACAAGTTTCAGCAGGACACTGACTATTCCTACTTTCAGAAGAGGGCAATTATGCCACACCTTGAGCTGCAGTGTCCCAGATGCATTTCTATAAGATGACCAATCATGAAGAAGGTTAACCTGAAATAAATCTGGTTTCCAGGAGGTAAAAGAATACATATCTCCGCTCATACCAACAAGAAGTTCCTGCTAAAAAACAGCACGAGTGATCGTCTAACAAACAATGCTCGCAACTTCCGTTCAATGCATACTCTCACCTCATGCATGCAAACATTCAGCGGAGAGTGTTAGAATGATTATTAAGACCGTGGGTTTAGATTGCACCATTCTTAGCCAAAAATACCACCCGTCCCTGATTCACCCTGCTGCAACTCCTTCCGCCGCTGCTCCTCCAAAGGATCCGGACTCTTTAATATTCTCCGCATCCGCCTGTTTTTACATCATAATAAATCATGTCAAATCATATATAGTTGCCTTTGAGGGGCCTTGGCCCTGCACAATTTTTTTTAAAAATTTTAATGTTGCACATAACTTCTTTAACAAAATTTAAATTTACCCCCCAACAATGATATATTTCTCTTTGCCCCTCCAGTTATAGTATAGCTCCGCCCATGTCAAATGAACATTGTTGGCCCATGTCATAGAGATTTGACAAAGACTTTATGTTGGCTTCCAACTGCCTAACACAACCCTCCTCTTTTATCCGGGCTTAGGACTAACTATATATAGTTTCTTAAATGAACATGTACTTTTTAAAAAAGATAAAAGCATTTACACCAGAAGTTTCTTATTAGGTCAAAATACCTGTCTTGAGCATGTTGAGCAGGGAATGTAGGCATAAATTCTTTAGACTTGGGAAGAGGAACTTCACGGAACCACTCATGATTTAGAGCATCTTCAGCCGTGATCCGCTGCACATAATAACAACTCTTATTCTTAATACTCACTGAAACAAATATGTATTAACAAATTAAGTCAAGTAGCTCATGTATCCTTTACCTTCTCAGGGTCATAAGTAAGAAGCTTGTTCAACAAATCAAATCCAGAATCAGAAAGAACTGGAGATCCAGTGAATGATGTCGCAGGAAACTTTTTACGCAGGAGGTTATACCTGAAAGGAACATTTCGGTGGTTAATACAAACTAGAAAAATCATGTAACAGTACAAGTCACCAAGGGAGGCCAGATAGCCAGACCAGAACCACCCAAAGTTGGAAGCCTGAGAAAACAGTGGCAAAAAATAAGAACAGTGGAATCAAACAGTCAATGTCTTAAATAAAGGAAATCATAAGTACTTACTGATGCTTGACAAAATTGACCTTGACTCCAGGTAATTTTGAGATTCCAGGCCAAATTGTTTCATTTGGTGTGCCAAGAGTCCTGAAAATCTGCAAGTAAAACAATAAATGTCAATAGAAAGGCAACCTATTCAAGACACCAAAAGTTAAAAAGGCAAGAGAAATGAGAGCTCGAACTCAATAAAAACAAAAAATGACATTAAACTTATACCTTGTCAAGTTGATCAAATTCAGTCTTCCCATTAAATAGTGGCTCCTTGGACAATAGCTCGGCCATTATACAGCCCAGTGACCACATGTCAATGGCTGTTGAATACTGTTTTGCCCCCAGAAGAAGTTCAGGTGCCCTGAGGAACAGATAGACAACCATTAGGTAAATGATCTCTTCCCATTGCAAGAGAATGCAGCCAAAGACATGCTAGAATACAGACAGTAAATTAAAGGCAAACGCCACTAATGAAACCATCATCACGGTGAGATGACAGACTAGCAGGTGACTTGATAGATTCGTTCACAAGAAGCATTACATGGAAAAGCATGTAAATATTGACCTAAATGCCAAAAGAGAAGCTAAGGAACAGAAAGCTTGCAGTATTACTACATAAATATTCTTGTAAAATAATATCAAAACATGATTTAAGTTTTATAGCAATCATCAAACTTGACCATAACCAAAATCTGGGTGGTGCAGTTGGTTATCACACTAGTCTCACACACTATAGGTCCCCGGTTCGAACCCAGGCTCAAACACTATTTTGATCCATGTAGCCAACCTCACCTAGTGGGATAAGGCTTCGTTGTTGTTATTGCATCAAACATGACATGACCACATAGTTTTCAAATTCACAATGACACGATAAAACTATAATGAAGAATGTAATACCAATTAACAGATGTGAAAAATATAGAAACAAATTGCATGTATAAGAAAATACCACTCACCTGTACCAAAGAGTAACCACCAGGTGTGTATATGGTTTCAATGGACTCCCATACTGACGAGCCAACCCAAAATCACAAATTTTTAACTCACCCCTATTATTCAGAAGCAGGTTCGAAGTCTTTAAATCCCTATGAAGCACCCAGTTGTCATGAAGATACTTTATACCTTCTAAAAGCTGGATCATTAAGCACTTCACTTCACTCTGGCTAAAGGGTTGCTTCATTGCCTCCATTAGTCCTTTAAGATCATGTTCCATGTATTCCATAACCATGAAAATACTATCAAGACTACTCCCTACCACTACTTCCTTAACGTCAACTATGGACGGGTGGTGAAAAGAAAGAAGAATGTTTATTTCCCTAAGAGAAGTCAGTGGGAAGCCTTCTTTTTCCTTCTCCATCTTGACCTTCTTCAATGCCACAATTTCCCCAGTCTTCTTGTCTCTGGCCCTATATACAACACCATATGTTCCTTCATCTATCTTGTTCAGTCTCTCAAACTCATCAACACTTCTACAACCCTGAAGCATGTTAACACTTCTTTGTGGTGGAGCTGGAGGTTCAGGAGTCTCCCGTCCATCATCTTCATCTTCAGAATCTGTATCTGAGTGACTAAGACTAGCTTCACTTTTTCCACCTTGAGCATCAATCTCCATATAGTCATCCTTCTCTGATCCAATACCAGGATGATCATCCCCACTGGATGTTCTCCCATGGCTACCTCTTTCTTCAGATTCAGATGATTTGACTCTAGCTCCTTCAAAACCTTCTCTTTTAGATTCCTCAGGGCTCAACAGCTTGTTCCGTACTCTGGTATCCAACAACTCAGGAGATAGTCTCCTCCTTTTAGGTTCCTCATCATCAATGATTTCACCCTCATCACCAGGAGAGTTATCTCCAGCCGCCCATCTTGAAGATGATATATTATGAGTTGGAACATAACCTTCACCTTCTGGCTGCTCAGCTTCCTGATCATTACCCCACGTCTGTTCTGGTGACAAGGAATGCAAACCTGAAGGAGAGGGCAAAGGAAGCTTAGTTGCTCTCAACAACTCAAGATTCTCAGTTTCTCTGTCTTTGACAGGATGTAGTTCAACTCCACCAGAAGGAGTGTTAGGCGACTGATGGAATGCTTTTGGCAGTGGAGGTGGTGGAGGAAGAGCAGTCACTGTTGTGGCAACCCTAACTTTCAATGTCGTATTCACTTCTTTGTCATCCTGATCCCACACTATTGGTGAAAATTTTCTTTTCCTCTCAAGTGGTGATCGAGTCCTGTTTTCTTCAACCTTTGCAATCTCACAGTCTTCCACCCGTGTTTCTGATTCAATAGCATCATCAGACCCACTCTCACTGGAAAGCTCCCCAGGCTCTCTCTCCATTGTCTTGACAGAAAAACCACACCGTTTGGGACCAAGGCCACCACTGCTGCCAGAGTCACTCCTACTCGAAGATGACCGGTAACTGCCATTCACCGCTTCTCGCTCCCTAATATCCTTCTGCCTCACTCTAATCCTATCTCTTGCATCCCTTCTCCCACCCCTCCCAACATCATGGCCACCGTTCATAACCCGATCGTACTCATCCTTCGAATTAGTAAAACCCCGCCTTGAAACATCCAAGTTGGACTCACGGTCCCTAAACTCGTTCTCGCGATAACCCCCATGTCTCCCAGCCGCCATATACGCCCACCTAAATCGCTAAATTCAACGGAAAACCCTAATCCCGCTTCTAACAAAGGCAGATTTTTGTTGGCAGAACCCTAAACCCCAAAACAAAGCGAATTCCTCCAAATATATGATTTGAAAGAACGCCAAATCAAGCACAAACCCTATCCACGAAGGAAGCCAGATCCATCCGATGGAAATTCAAGATGAAACAACAAACGCAAAACAGATAAGATGACAAGCGGAGGTTCTATTATCGAACTAGTATGCAGCTAAAATTGGAAGGTAAAGAGGGGATTAAAATCGAAACCCTAGAAATTGAGGAACAGAGAGAGAGAGAGAGAGAGAGAGAGACAGAGAAGGCGAAGTCAAAAGGATGAAAGAGGAAGAAAGAAATCTGAATGTTGAGAAGATACGAGGATTGATGATTGAATTGATTAATATATGGCTTACCGTAGAGCGGTGATCGGGGGAAGCGAAAGAGCGAGAAACGCAACGCAAGCGATGTGCGATGCGATTGCTAACGAGAGAGCGAAAGAGAGAGAGCTTGGCCTCGTCTCGAGGAAAAAAAGAGAAAAAGTATCGGAGCACTCCTGCTTGCCCAAAAACGATAACTTCACTTTTTTAATTTGTTTTATTACTTGAAATGAATTGGATATGTTCTGTATGCCCTCACGCGGCGCCCTCTACCTTTTTTTTAAAAAAAAAATGTTTCCACTGGGCCTCGGTCATGGGCAAAATTGGGGCCGCTAGATCCTTATTGGGCCACTGTGTGCGCGTGACTGACCCAACCACAGTTGGGTTTGACTTGATCCGACAGGGTCTTTTTTTTGTTCCGTTTCCGACCCTAAATCATAGCAAATCCAATCATTTTTAGGTGTTAGTGTGGTTCGACTGGGATTAAGTTAGCTTGAAATTTAAATATAACGTAAATTTTAACTTATATAATTAATAAATTAAATTATAAAATTTTAACCTTTAAAAATATGAAACTTTATAAGACAATTGTTTTTGATATTTAATTAAAAAAATTATAATATTTGTATTGATATCAAAAATAGATAAGGAATAATGTTTAAAAAATATATATATTATATAACATTGAACTAAGTTGAGTCAATTAGAAAAATAATTCAATTTTGACTTGAAAATGGATTGAGTCTAATTTTCTAAACCTAATCTCAGCTTGATTTTTTTCACTAAAAAAGCTTGGTAATCATGTTGTGCTAGGTCTTGAACACTCTTAATAATACTATTACACATTTGACTTTTTTTTGTCATCTTGAATTTTTTTAAAAAAACAAGAATGGAAGATTTAAAGTAATATTTAAGAAAAAATTTGTTTTTATTTATTTATTTTTATTAGTAAACCAACTTAATTTATAAAATAAAAGGTATATTCTTTGATGTTTTGAAAATTGAACAAATCAATAAACCAGTATTAAAAGAGGTTTAAAATTTTAAAATCTAATCAGAACTAAATGTACATGTATATTCTATATAAATATATGAAAATCTCTAAATTATTCACATCATTTTCTTAAAATTTTAAAAATTTTCTCCTTTTAATTAAATTTATTTTTTAATTATTTGATATTTTCTTTTTTAAAAAAATTAAATGAAAGAAAAAATTTTATTTTTAAAAATAATGGCAATTAAATGAGATGCTATCACATATATTATTAATACGCACAAGTCACGTAGTGAAACAGTTTTCACTTACTTAGTAGATAGAAGAATCTGTTTGCAAGTTTTAAAAGGTTTAAGAACCTTTTGTCTGGATTAAAAAGCTCCCTGTGACTACTTTAAGATAGGATAGGATAAAGTTTAAGGAGTGTCTGTATTTTTTTTTAAAATTATGGATTAAAAAATCAACAGTTTAGGATATAATAAAATAAAGGTAGATAGTGTTGAAATATTTTTATAAAAATAAGAACAGTAAAGTAACAGTTACTAGTTGGCAACCCCTTTGTTTCATGTCCTTAAACAATTGCTTTGCCTTTAAAGTTACCTTTTTTGCATAACCCATGAAACAAATGGCAGTGAGTAACGGAATTCAGCTTCATGCTCCAGGACTTCATCCCCGTAAGCAACAATTAATAGGCAAATGTTAACACTATAAAAAGTTTTTAAAGTCTTGCAAATGCCAAAACTGATATATATTAATAGGCCAATAAATGGCCATGGTTAATTAAAAAATTTTAAAAGAGCATTATATATGTTGACTGCTAAACAAAGAGAAGGCCATGGATATATGATTAAAGCTATATACAAGGTAACATTACAACCCTTGAAATAGTGTGTGAAAATATATGTATACTAGTGTATAGAAATTTATAATTTTTGGGCTGAAAAAAAGTGTGAGTGGTTGGAGTCCTTTCTTCATTTTTTTCAGCAGAAGTTGGAAGATAAACATGGTTACTGGGTTGCTCTATTTTAGAAGCAACTTGTTGTGAAGTACTACATCTAGATACCTTTAAAATTTCTATAGTAGCGTGAATTATCTTAAAGAGAGCGAGATATTCGTGACTCAGCTTAGTGTCATATTCAAATATGTAGTCGATATATTATCTGTATTTTTGTGGTTTATTCTTATTTTGCAAGATTTAGTTTCTAAGCCTTGAAGATTTGTCAAACATCTATATTTTGAATGTTATTTTGTGGAATTTATTAAATATTGTGAGTTAGAAATACATTGTTCAAATTTCTCATTTTTGTATGCTACCATGTATGATATATTATGAACATTTTATTTAAATAATTTTTACATAAGAGAACAACATATAGATAACTAAAAATGAATTTATTAAAATCCTCTCATTTAATTTTTTTTTCATTTTCTTTCTAAAGTACACACTGAATCCCAATCTGTATTTTTTTTTTTGTCTTAGGAACAAGGGATCATATTTGGCCAGTTAAGTTACCACAATATATATAAATCTAACTAGTAACTACAATGCTAAGAATGACTCTATGATGTTTAAAACAAAAACAAAAAAAAAAAAGAAAAAGAAAGGCATATTTGCTTTTCCAGCTAGCTATTTAAGAAAAACATTAATGATTTTCTTAGGGCGTGCCAAGAGAGCAAGAAAAACACCATACAACTTGCAAAATTATTTCAGAAGTAACAAGAATTAGTTGTGCTAGATTCAAAGGGAAAAATATTTCACAGAACAGATATTATCATATTACATGCAGGTTGCTACTTGCTACCTGCAAATAGAAGGAAACTTAAAGTTGAAACTGAAAGAGAATGAAGAGGGCACATGCCCTGTCCTTCTTATATAATCTGCCCTTTCTGTAGTCCTCAAAGCTTTTTCATTCAGCTTGACTTGTGCATTAGCGCGCTTCTCTTCAGCCATCCTCTTAGTTGCAGCCAGTTTATTGGCTAATCTTTCTTGTGCCCAAGCTTTCATTCTCTCAGCTTTCACCTAGTAATAATCAATATATTGCATATTAAAGATTAGAAGTGGTGTCCTGCAAGTTTGAGTAATTTTGCTCACACATTACTTGGAGTCACCCAGTTTACATACATATACTGATTTTGTTTTGTGTCAGTTATATACTTCACACACACAACAAAATCTGCTGCACCTGCGACACAATTGTAAATATAGTATGATTGTAGGAAATGAAAAGAAGCATTATTCGTTGAAGCAATGCCTATCTGCTATCTAGAGGAGGCTCTATCATAGGATATGTCACTATGCATCAGTAATGCACATGGGCAAGTCTAGCTGATTTTTGAAGCTATCAAATACACAAGAGCACTGTACCCTTATCTTGTGACAATTCATTGGATTAATGACAACTCAGAGCGCGTTTCAAATAAACGTATTTTCTATATTCACTGCATGGGGAAAGAATCCACGAAGAAAGGTAAAGATCCCTGCCATGCCATGTTTCTTTTCAGGAATAATTCTCCCTGTCAGTCTGTTTCAAAGGACTTTAAACTCAATCGTTATGAAACTATGCTAGAGCATTGTTAACAGGACAGGAAAGCAGAACATGAAAAGATGAGCCATTATCTGCAGCTTTGAAAAAGGTTCAAATCATTGGCAACAACACGAGAGAAACAACCTTTACAAAAACAACACCACCATTAACAAGGTGTGAAGAGATACATTGTAAGAACAAGAAGCCCAGTAAAGAGGGTACCTCCATTTTCTTCATTTCCATCTCAGCTTTTCTTATCTGATGATTTTCCCAGGCTTGAATCTTCACCTCTTCACGCTTGAACCTACAATAAAGATTCAAGAAGCAAAATTTATCATCATCAATTCATTGACTTCTGAGGTCCAATATGGTGGCCAATGGCATGTAGAAAACTCTCCTGGCCGGGAACAATGTCTCTAAACATTGAATACAATTTGCTTTTAAGCGTTGAACAATCAAACAAACTAGCTGCTGGTCATAAAACAAGCTCGTCATGTTAATTATTACCTCGCCATGTATTTGGCACGTTCTGCCTCATCCCATGCCATTGCTTGGCTTTCTAGAGGACTCAACTTTCTAGCTTGATCTTCAGTCTTCTTCTCTGACATCTTGCAAGGGCTTGATTCTTCTGCACACTGCCTAGTTGTGGCACTGCCTCTGCCCTCAGCAGCTTCCAACCCATTTTGACACCTCATTGGAGTTGAAGACCCTGAATGAATCGGGCTTCGTGCTGCAGGAGTTGTGGCTCTAATGGGGGTGGCAGTTCTTGAAGGCTCTTGGCTCGCAATGGGTGTCATCTCCGTGCCCATGTCCCTGAAGCATATTGATTGGATGGGGATTGCGTTTTCTGAAGGCTTGTTGATTCGCCAAATTGACTCGTCGCATGCGACCTTCTTGGTTTCAGCTTTATACTGAGTACTGATCGTGCAATCATGGCATCCATCGTGTTCTTCCTCTTCCTTCTCGCTGCTCGAGTAATCATGCTCCTTCTGTGGCACATGAGCTATTAATCTCAAATCATCTGCGTTTGAGTTTCTGGGCTTGCTTTTGGTTTTGGACTGGTTTTTCTCTCCCCCTTTCGACAACCCCACAAGCCATTTCTGTGCATCGTCCCACTTAGATGGGGTCGGTTTTCCCATAGTTGCTCGAGGATGGGAAACACCATCTAAATAGATGGCACTGCTATTATTTGGGATCTCCTGCATTGTTCCATGGTTATAGCAACCCTTATCTTCCACGTATCTCATGCTCAAATATGTCCCTCAGAAACACTCACACAGAGGACAGAAAGAACAATGATGGACTATATATAAGACTTGAAACCTGTCCAACTTACCTCTATGAAGTGAAAATTTCAGGGTCTACAAGCTTTTGCTCCAGATCCTATACATTGAAAATCAATATGCTCAACATTTTTTCTTCAAAACCTTGTTAAGACCATTTTATATATCTGAAGAAAAGTAAATCGGGGAAATCTACAGGCCGTAGCTAGATTATAGTTTAGAACTAGTACTCAGCTTGCATAAAGTTTGTCTTTACGAATATGAAAGAGCGCTAGTACACTACTTCCAAAGTAGCCATATATATCAAAGGAACAGTCGACAAAACCAGGGAAGCCCAAATATCTGAAACTCTCTTTGCCCCAGCAAGGAGACCCAGTTGGACTAAAATAAATAGACTAGTTTCAAATGTCAAAATCTTGACGACCTTTGAATATACAGCTGAACAAAGAACTAAACAGAGCCTAATATACAATGTAGAGAAGCTAAATACACACTCTCAAGTTCCATTGGTGAATCTAAAGTAGTTAACTCTTTGCAAATGGATTGAGACCCACAAAAACAGAGTAACTGAAGTTCAACAACAGACTGAGTTCGCACAGTAGAGCTTATTTCAGAGAATAGTACCTTAATTCAAACCATGAAATGCTGAAAGTTGCAGATGTAGGGGTGAATTTCAGATCCATTCAACATTATAATACTAACAAAATAGTTTACATGGTTCAGAAAAAAAGGATCTCCTTATTACATATGACAACAATAGTTTAAAAAACAAAAAGCCTCAGAATTCAGAAAGAAGAAACAAAGACGCATAGAATAACTATTTACCTTGGGAATTGGTGGGGTTTTATTACTGAGCAATGCAGGTGCGATGTGGGGTGCAACCCAGAACTCACCTTCACTAGCAACGGAATCATGTAAGGAGTTTCTCTGTATGTGTGCCTGTGAGGCTGTGACACATCCAAAATAGTATTGTACTGTTCCCAAGAGAAGGAGGGTTAAAAATAAAACTATGGTGGTCCTTTTAACGGTTACTAGATCTGGATAAACTAATCATGGAAGGGAGAGACACGTGGACGGTGGGAGATTGAGCAAGAGCATAGATGATCTGTGATGCTCCTGGGCTGAGGTTTGATAATGTAGGGTTTTTCTGACCTTTTCACGTGGCCATGAGAGCTACTCCAAGGTATGATTCTGCTGATACCGACAGTTTCATAAATTTGGTTGTTTGGTCATGGCCCCATCTTGACCAGAAAATTAACTGGTACAAACAATTGGACATTGATGAATTGCTAGTGACTGATATAACTCGGCACAAGTTTTAAATTTCATGGTGATGGTGGTGCCATGCCAAAACTCAGAATTACATGGGACATGACCCACCTTACATCTGCCATTATGTCGAGTGCCAAGTGCCAACTGACAACACTAGCACAAAACACAGGGTAATTTCCTCTGACGAGAAAAAACAGGCTCTTTTTAAAAAAAAAAACAATGAAAACAAGCTTTGTTTGTTTGGCTACAATTGATTTCTCACTAATTAAAATTAGGAAAATGTTTGTTTCACATAAAAATTTAAGTGAAATTCCTTCTCAATTTTTAGAAGGTACTTTATTTATTAATTTTATTTTTTAAAAATTATTTTTATTAATTTAATCCTTTAAATTTTAAGTTATTTATAAATTTTATTTTTTTATTTTTTTTAATTTAATCTTTTAAAAAGAAAAAAATTATGAGTGACTTAAAATTTAAAAATTGATAAAATTAATCTCTAAAACGAAATTGATAAATGTAATATTTTTTGAGAATTAAAAAATAATTTTCTTTTTTTTTTTGGTAATAAGAAGGGCCAAGGACCAAACAAAAAGAAACAACAACTTCGCTAATATGAGAGTAGAGGCTCTCATTACATCTGATAGTAATAACTGCCTAAGTTCAAGATGAGGCTAATCCGAAATAACTAAGCCCGGTTGAAGAGTACAACTATATGAAGCTAACCAATTAACACACTTATTTCCTTCCCTAAAAACATGAATAATCCTGACATGCCGATTCCAACTTAAAACTTCCTTGATTTTGCTCTTAAAACTTCACTTAAAAAATGATTTTACTCTTAAAATTTTGTCACATGACTCCCATAAGGAAATGGGGGCCATTGATGGTGAAAAAAAAAAAAGGAGAGAGACAAAAAGAAGAATAGAAATGAATAGTGTTGACCAGAGTTATATAAAAAACATTTTATGTGTAAATAACATTACTGATAAAATTATTCTCTATTGCTGAAAAAGAAATTTTTCCTGCCATCCTAAAATTTACTTAACCATTGAGCTTCTCTCGTTTGTCCATTTTTCCATGGCCTTCAACCTTCCATGGTTGTAACTAGGTGGATTTTCTGCAGTTGTAACTTTTTTTTTCTCAGGCTCCATACATGTTTATTTTCTGCAATTTTCTTTAGCCTAGAAAGAGTGTGAAAGTATGAGTTGTGATTGAGAGCAATTAAGTGATTGCATTTTCTTTTCTCTACCTCTCTCTTTAATTGGTTATGTTGGATTTTAGACTCTGATGCAGAACAAATTTTAGACATATACGAACTTGAGGACCCTTAATTAGAAAATGTGACGGTGTCTGTAGAAGTGCCAAAATGTGCAGAACAAAATTGAGACATATACCAACTTGAGGACCCTTAATAAGAAAATGTGATGGTGTCTATAGAAGTGCCAAAATGTTCACCAAAACAGTAAAGTATTAGAGTGGCAAAAATAAAAATAAGAAACAGAAAAGTATTAGTAGAACAGATAAGCATCTACAACGATGGGATGCTCCTCTGAGCATAACAGAAATATAAGTTTCAGATGCTGTGAATAATAAGTTTCTCCTTCATGCATAATTCTCTAACATGGGTAATGTCCTTTCTTTTCGTTTGAGCACATGCTTTGATACATGCATACTTTCCTAAATCATCTAGTTTATATTTTGAGAATGAACTCTACATGTGAGGTCTTTATTGCAACTAAAATGATGGTTCTTGGTTCTTTAAGCCTATAACTATCATTTTACCTGAATTTTTTTTTAAAAAAGTTATACTTATAAAACTGAAATCAAAACGACTAAATATTCAAAATAACCTGATATCTAAAGTGAGTGTTTATGTGTGTGTGTGTGTGTCTATATATATATATATATATATATTATATATATATATATATATATATATATATATTGGATAATGGATTTTAAATATTCAACCACAAATTATCGAAAAATAGTTTAGTATTGCGGGGGTAGCTGGGTTGTTGAGGTGGTCGAGTTGCTCGAATACCTGTAAGAGAGAGAAAGGGCAGGAAGCACCTCGACCAAATCTAATGCTCAAGTAAGTAATTTGACTAAGTAACGGTACGAAGGATAAGGGGAATGAGAGGAATGAAAGCATAACTTTGGAAGTGGGTTGAGTTGGTACTCAGAGGCCTTGCTTGGCTTACCGGGGATATGCATATCCGAAGCAACCACCTTCCACTTATAACAACTGTACGAATTTAAAATAAGAATTTCAAATATATTTTGAAAAAGTTGACATACTTAAATGTGTAGTTTTTGAGAGAAATGAGATTTTCTAACATCCATAAGTACACTTCTTTAATAATTATGAGTGTCAATTGAATCCATGACTTATCCACTTCATCTATATCTATATTCAATTTAATTCATTTAATTATAATAATAAATTGAATAAATTGAATTAATTTTAATTAATAAATAGTTAATGAATCAACTAAAACACAATTGATTTCTACTAAATAAATTAGGAAAATGTTTGTTTCACGTAAAAATTTAAGTGAAACTCTTTTTTTAGTTTTTGCAAGATGATTTATTTATTAATTTAATCTCTTAGTGTACGTTTGGTATTATGAAAATAAAGGAAATCGAATGAAAATGGGTGTAGCAGTAAAAATAAAAATGAAATGAATATTCTAGAAATGAAAGACATGTAATTTCTTAAGGATTAAACATTCCCTATCTGATTTTTTTATTAAACAAGGAATGAGAATATCTCATTCCCATTCCATTCTATTTCTTTCTATCATACTAAACAAGTTCTTAGAGATTAATTTTATCTATTCAACCATTTTAATTTTAAGTCACATATCCCTTTTAATTTTAGTTATTTAATTCTTTTGAGGGACGAGATTTATGAGTAACTTAAAACCGATGTAAAATGCCGGTGTAAGGTGTTATACTAGAACTAGATGGTGACTATAGTTTATGGTCTGGTGCTTCAACGAGGAGCTTAGTCATATCCATGTATTCAGGAAGTAGGCACTGAATGATATGTACCTGTTAGAAGTCTGTCTCATAAGGATTAAATAATGTAAAAATTATACAATCATACCTGGTTCATAAATCTTTGGCACAGTAATTTCCTAAATAATTTTAAAGTGACTGAAGGAAAGTACTTGCCCAAGTGTGGTTAAGCACCCCAAGTGGATTGAAACATAGTTTTCTATACACAGCTTTAATAAGTTGTCCTGCTTTATAAGATTAAGAGTGAGGATAGATCCATTGTTTTTTGTTTATATTGTTTAATATGAAGCAATGTCATACAATGTCTATGTGATATTGCAGGAATGAATACTGGGATTCAAGATGCTTATAATCTTGCCTGGAAAATAGCTTCTGTGATAAAGGGTTTGCTCCATCTTCAACTTCAAGTACCTACAAAATTGAAAGTCGTCCAGTAGTACATTTATTTTCTTTTACCTTCTTTACATGTACTTTTATCTTTTAGACAAATCCTAGACCTTTATTTCTGTCTGTTATTGTCAGATTGCTGTATTCAATACAACATTAAGTCCAGAAAACTTAAGAGCTGCCATGTCAGTTCCCGCTGCATTTGGTCTCGATCCAATTGTTGCACAGGTTCACAAAAGTAGTGTAATGATTTTCTTTTGTTTTCTTCATCATCAATTATTAGTCTTACAAATAGTGATACACGACACCTTCCTTGCTAAATAAATTAAATTTTTTTTAAAAGCTAAATAAATTAAATTTAGCTACGATTCACCCCCCCCCCATTTGCAGTACATAAATTTGTTAATAATGGGATTGGTTCCATCTCACCATTCGGATTGCAGAAGGTAGCTTTGGATGGAATTTTTGCAATAGGTCGTGCACAGCTCTCAGAATCTGTCCTAAATGAAAAGTAACCCTGTTGAGCTAAGACAGATATTTGAAGAAGGAAAAAGCCTTCAACTCCAGTTCCCTGCTGAAGATCTTGGTTTTAGGTATCACTGTGAATAATTTATTTCCACAGTTTGTATTGCTGAGCTAGGTATCATCATTCTTCATATTCCTCCAGCCTTTGCTTTAGTTTTAAATTTTTGTATACTAGTCAGTTGGACCAATTTTGTGCTTAGCATCATTTTGTCATAAAAAATGTTATTCCTCTGATTCATCTCTACACTTTTTTTATATATTGATTTTTTATGATAAAAAAAAAGAAAAAAAAAACTAAACTTGTCTTCACTTTTTCCTTCTCTCTCTCTTTTTTTTTCTCGTGAAAAGGTAGGTGAAAAGAGAAAAGTACATAAATGAAGTGAAAGAATAACATTATTAGATCCACCTAACTCGGAGCTGTTGATCTTGGGTACCTAAATAGGAGCAATTATGCCAGAAAGAAATAGTGCCAAGCGTCCTCCACAAGTGCCTGTAGGTCGTCATCGGAGGGACTACATCCCTTCGGCACATCCAGGATCAAGACTACCCCATATGTATGTGAGATTGAATTCATTGTGAGGTTGAGAGGTTCCAAGCAATATTAATCTAATTCATAATTATTAATGTTAACCCAAATGATTAAAACTTTCCTGTCTTCCTTCAAGTGGATCCTGTTCACCTCTATCGCTGGTTTGTAACTTGAAGAAATTCTGCATTTTTTCCTCCCTTGAAATCCGAACTGCTGTTTTTCATTTCAGTAATCGCTCTTCTGGTTTAGCTAGTGGATTTTTCACTGGTTTATAGCATCAAAATTTTCCTTCTTTGGTTGTTAAAAGTGTCAGAAGTGTTCTGTAGGAGACTGTTTCTACGCTACATCTCGTGGCTGGAGATTAATAGAGTTGCTTCTCTTCATAGCACCTGTGAAGGAATCTTACCATCTTGCTCAAGCAGCATCCAAGGTGGCTGAGGGACGCCAAGTTTCCGCCAAAGTATGTGTTTTATGGTCTACTGATTCTGTTGAAGGACATGAGAGAGGAAGCAGAGCAGCATTATAACCTTGGGAGAGTTTTGTTGATGGTGTTGAAGTTAAGAGGTCAACAACATCAAATTGGTGGGATATGAGTAACATGATAACCAGAGGGCCTATTTTAGTTAGACCTGATGAACATATTGCTTGGCATACAAGTTCAGGAATTGTTGGAGATCCTATAGTGGCAATGCAGAGTGTTTTTCTCTCGTATACTGGGAATAATCTAATAAAATCAATGAATACACAGATGATTTTGTTTTGATTCTTTCAGGATTTTCGTTTTTTTTTTTTTTTTTCGTGCCTGTGGGGGCTTCCTTTACCGGGCCAACGTTCAAGTGATTCTTTTAAGAATTCTATTCCTGCATGGGATCTTGTGCACTTTATGTAATTTTGAGTTGATGTTGAACGATTTTACCCTCATTCTTTTGTGCTATGAGAGTTGTATGCAGTTTGTTGCTGCAGGGACTAAGGGAGAGATCTTCATATTTTATGTTCTGAAATTGTTGATTCCAACTTCCTACTCTTTTCCAACACTAAGGTTTGGCCACATTGCTTGCATCTTTATTAAATTACTTTTTGTTCAGTCAAAAACAGATAATCTGCACTGCGATTAGAGGATGTACAAGGAAATTCCTTGCAGACTAATCCTAAAAAATTGATAAAACAAAGACTTGACCTTGTAATATTATCTTAATTTCAAATCATATGTTTTCTTCCACTAATTGCCGATTTGGTTTAACTACTCTCCAAAGTCATCGCACGTTTGAAGGGAGAAAGACTATATTTCCTTTTAGCAAATGCATTTTGATAAAGAGTGTCAAATGAACCACAACTACACATTTTACGGTCGCGTCACGCTCATTGCCATCTAAACCAAACATGTAACAAGTAAGTCAATCCTTGGAGTCTGATGAAATTATCTACACCAATCTTTATAACACAAAAATGAAATTTAAGTCAGGTAGTTTTATAATTTGAAAAGAAGAAGATAGGCATATGTTATGACTTTTGAGGAAAGAAAATTAAGATGGGAGTCGTATTGAAATGGAAATAAGGGAAATGGTAGCAACTCAATTGCATTAAAATTATTATTTATATGAATGTGAAAATGAGAAGATAATTAAAACAAATTGATAGTATTTTGAAATTACAATATTATTATAATTTTTAAAATATTATCTACATAAAAAAAACGTATGGATGAATGTATTATTTTATCATTTTATTTCAATTTCAATTAATTCTTTTATATCTATATGATACCTCAATAAGAGAGAAGAATATTAGTCTCTACTTTTTTATTTTCATTATTGTATTCCCAAAAAACGTATATTAGACTGCAATAGTTAAATGGTCTTGCACTCCACTCTGGAGGCAGTCATGAAAATAATTTCTAACAGACAAATATACTATTACATCAATTAAATGAATATATCTAGCCTAGTATAGACTGAAAGAAAGTCACATTCCCAATCAATAAAATTACTTCTTACTAAAAAGAGAAAAGGATAACAATTTGTAATATCGCAAGGGTTTTGTTAAATATAAACCAGGGTAACAGAGAGCAGACGTGATTTCAAGTAAATACCTTAAAAAAATCTACAGAAAATTGATGAAACAGAACATGCTAAGAGGCAAATACTCTGGCAAACAAATGATTCCACAAGACAGATACTTCCCCTACATCAAATACTCCAATCTATAAAATTCAAATTTTGATTTCTACTGTTGACACGAGATTTATCAGAAGGTTGAGTGCATGAAAATCCAGACTTCTTTCGGAGTGAAGAAGATTTAAGACCAGAGACTGGTGTCTTCAATTTCTGTACTGTGTATGGTATGAACTATGAACTGAAATTGCATCCTTTGGGAATGCCAACAAAGGCAGCCTCAATTTTAACTACTAATCACTGTTATTAGACGGCCAATAGCTGCTGTCATGATTCCAAGTAAGCCACCAGCAATGACCTGTAGTATGAACGAGAACATTAAAAAAGAGAACGATCAACGGTAAAAGAAATTGACAATTACAGTGAAAATCATCCTCAACATACAACTTCAAGTCTTGGACAACTACATGTCTATACTACTATAGAAGGAACGCCTATGTGGTCTCTCCTATTTGTATTTTTAAATAGGAAATTATCAAATATGTAAGTATGTTAATCTACTTATCCCACCCTTTAAGGATTTATAACTGTTCACTTTAGCATGCACCAAGAGATAAAAGACAAATTGAGATGCAGAGAGACAAGAAGAGGAAGTGGAAATACTCAAATAAAAAGACTCTGACACATGTGGAGCTACGGAGGGTGTGCACAAAGTCTAGTAATGAAAATGTTATAACCTCAGTTATAAACTGGACCACATTATGTCTGTTAGAACGACCATAACCAGCAAATGCTAACCTTGTAGAACCTATCATTTTGGCACATTATTATCTCTGTATTGACAGGTTCATCATTCACTTAGAAGATAGTATGAGTAAGATGGAATCCTGATTACCTAGTGAAATAATGAATATAGCCCTGTAAAAACCTCTGCCTTTAACATTTCAAATAAAGTATAACATGATAAAACATGGACTTGAACATTCACAAAAGACAAATTATAACACACATCATTTTTTGTGCTCTAGCAGTTATACATTGTGGGGTTAATATAGTGCCCACTAATTATACTTTGTATAAACCATTGTGAAACATAAAAATCCCAATGCTTACAGGTTGCCAGAGAATACTGTGATTTTATGGTGCACTAAATTCCCTTGGTTAAACTAAGATTCATCAAATAATTATAGGAAACAATCAATGCAAAATGGTGAACCTGAGGGGGAGTGTGCCCAAGAAGTTCACGAAGAGGTCTGCTTTCAGCCAGAGGATGCTCAGCTGGAAGTTCATATACAATTTGGTTCAGAACCTGGGAAAATCCAGGTCATTCAAACTCAGTGAAAACCATTGAAACCAGCAGAAACAAAAGAGCAAAGATGTCATGCACTGCAGTCATAGGCAAACAGAAAAAGTTTCTATGGTGTTTCAACTCTCATGTTGCCATGAGAGAGATACGTAGGACAGAATATTGTATAAAAGTAAAGAAAAGGACAAAAATGGCATAGGCGAAAAAACTGGTAGCATAGGCATCAGACCTCTGCTTGGCGTCCTGCTTGCAATCTCACACCAGTAGCATCATACATCACCTGCCAGCAATCTCCAGCTCAGAAATTTAAACATTCATATGAAGTATGAACTAGTCATTAGCATTAGTTTCCCATCATCTAACCTAGTTGTTTCTGGGATATCAAACGCTTTGTTAAAGGTTAGTAAATAACATAGTACATGCATGTCTATTTCTGCATTGCAGAAATGAAGAAAGAAAAGAATAGATTGAATCTTCATTATATCACAATCCATAATAAAGGAAATATCAAGTCCATTATGATTAGGGATAGTAATTGGATCCATTACTTCATGATTCATCCGATTCATCCATATCTAAATCTAATCTATCCATCCCATTATAATAATAGATTTAATAGATTGAATGGGTTGAATTAGTTTTAGTTAATGAATAGTTAAGGAACCAACTAAAATATTTATTAGATATCCAATGTGTTAAAATATATATAGAATATCTTTAGGATATTTATAATATCTTCATAATATTTTAGAAGATCTTTAGAATATATTATGCAGTCAATTGGTCTTCTAATTAAAGATTCATAATTTCATTATGTTTCTTATATTTTCTTATTTGATTAGGATTGTAATTCCTTATTTGATTAGGATTACTAGAATATTGATAGAGGTTAGTACTTTGTCTTTTGTAATACATCAAACACATCTATCATATGCTATTGTTTAATCTCAATTCTCTTTTCTTCCTTCTTTCTATCTAAACCCTATAATTTCAACATGGTATCAGAGCGGTACCATCCACTTTGAAAGTGTCCATGCTTTCTGTTGTGTAGAGTTTTATAGAATTTCTTTGTAAATTCTCTTTTATTATTTCCTCAACCTATTCTTTCATCTATTTTGTCTGCTTTCTTACTGTTTGACTCATTTCCAATTCTAGCATAGCATTGAGAGGAGTGATAATATTAGTGGTGATATTTCTTCAATACTAATATTCGTGATGTGGTTCTCTTCTCATCAACGATCATTTCGATGGTGACTTCTTTCCTACTGATGAGTCATACCAGTGGTGACATTTCTTCAATACCAATGTTTGTCATGTTATTCTCTTCCCATCGACAATCATTCCGATGGTGACCTCTTTCCCACTAATGAGTCATACCAGTGGTGTTTCTACTCAAGTTGTCTGGGTCTGCCAGCTAGTTCTCAAGTCTTCTGATTTTGCCATCTGGTCCAGCAAAACTCAAAATTTTGTTCTTGTCATAATGTCTTCAAGTACATCTAAAACACTTGATTCAACCCAATCACATTCTGGGTCCTCTTGTTCTAGTGCAAAAGGTTCGTCTTGATAAGTTATCTTTTCAGTAATGTTTATCTCTCCAGTGTCTCCAGCATCATGAGTTGTCTTTCAACCATGGAACCCACTTTATATTTATGTTATTTATTTAAAGTATTTATTTGTTACAAGTTTAAAGCGTAATAAGCTTTAACTTGAGGAGGAGTGTTAAAATATATATAGAATATCTTTAGAATATTTATAATATCTTTATAATATTTTAGAAGATCTTTAGAATATATTATGCAGTCAATTAGTTCTCTAATTAAGGATTCATAATTTCATTATGTTTCTTATATTTCCTTATTTGATTAGGATTATATTTCTTTATTTGATTAGGATTACTAGAATATTAATTAGGGTTAGTACTTTATCTTTTGTAATACATCAAACACATCTATCACATACTATTGTTTAATCTCAATTCTCTTTTCTTCCTTCTCTCTATCTAAACCCTATAATTTCAATATGGTATCAGAGCGGTACCATCCACCTTGACAGTATCCATGCTTTCCGCTGTGTCGAGTTTTATAGAATTCCTTTGTAAATTCTCTTTTATTGTTTTCTCAACCTATTCTTTCATCTATTTTGTCTGTTTTCTTACTGTTTGGCTCTTTTCTAATGCTAGCATAGCATTGAGGGGGAGTGATAATACTAGTAATAATATTTCTTTAATACTAATGTTCGTTTTGTTGTTCTCTTCCCATCGACGATCATTTCAATTGTGACTTCTTTCCTACTGATGAATCATACTAGTGGTGACATCTCTTTAATACCAATGTTTGTCATGTTATTATCTTCCCATCGACGATCATTCCGATGGTGGCCTCTTTTCCACTAATGAGTCATACCAGTGGTGTTTCTACTCAAGTCGTCTAGATCTATCAGCTGGTTCTCCAGTCATCTGATTTTGCCGCCTGGTCCAGCAAAACTCAAAAATTTGTTCTTGTCATAATGTCTTCAAGTACATCTAAAACACTTGATTCACCCAATCACAGTTTAGGTCCTCTTGTTCTAATGCAAAAGGTTCGTCTTGATGAGTTATCTTTTCAGTAATGCTTATCTCTCTAGTGTCTCCAGCATCATGAGTTGTCTTTTAGCCATGGAGCTCACTTTATATTTATGTTATTTATTTAAAGTATTTATTTGTAACAAGTTTAAAGCTTAATAAGCTTTAACTTGAGAGGGAGTGTTAAAATATATATAGAATATCTTTAGGATATTTATAATATCTTTATAATATTTTAAAAAATCTTTAGAATATATTATGGAATCAATTAGTCCTCTAATTAAGGATTCATAATTTCATTATGTTTCTTATATTTCCTTATTTGATTAAGATTATATTTCCTTATTTGATTAAGATTACTAGAATATTAATAGGGGTTAGTGCTTTGTATTTTGTAATATATCAAACACATCTATCACATGTTATTATTTAATCTCAATTCTCTTTTTTTCCTTCTCTCTATCTAAACCGTATAATTTCAACACAATGGATATGGAATGGTTTGGAGAATAGAATGTATTTGGATATAGGAAGAGTCTAAATGCATCTAATTGAGAATGGATAGATTGGATATTTATCTATTAAAATGTATTAATGGATAGATTAAATATTCATTTACTAAAATAGGATATAGACGGATTATATGGTTTTAACAATTTTTTAATAAATCCTAAATATATCATTCATTTATTTTTTTATCCATCCATTAATGATTCAATCCAAAATTCATTTAATCCATCCATTTGCCACACCTAATTATGCCATCTTCACTATTGATTGATTTGAAGTACTAAGGAGAGAAGTCATACAATACAAGCTAAAACCAATGCAGTAGCAAACAGATGTCCTCCAATGCCTTCCTGGAATCCAATGGCTGCAGCAAGAGCCGTCACAGTTGCTGAATGAGATGATGGCATTCCACCAGATCCAACAAGTTGCTTGAGATCCCATCTTCTTTCCTTAAACCTCCTGCATATCTATGAAATATTAAGACTCCTAGGGTACGTTTGTTGTCCCCTTAAAAACGAGGGTGAAAACTTCATGAAAATGTTTTATATGGAAAATGATATGAAAAACCCCTAAATTTCTCGCCCCAAATTTTAAGGGGATACCAACCTAACTTTTTAGGATGAACTAAACAGCACATATAAAGATCAGAGAAACTGTTCCCTATGACCAAGTTGAAGCTCAGAAATTGGAAGTGACAAGAGGGAATGTCCTAGTTGCAACTCACAATTTTATGTCATATAAATGGTCTATAGAAATGCCACTCTAAATTCATCTAGAAAATCGCCAAAATTTAACTGCTGTCTTTCACTCTTTCTTATTAACTTTCTTTCGGAGGGCAAAGAGAGACAGAGAGACAGTTAATGAATATCCTAAAATGGCCATCAAAATGCTCCAAGTAAAAAAGGTTGAGCTTGAGCAGCTCAAACAAGTATTTAATGGAGCCAACTAGCTTCGGAGGATGCAAATCAGCTTCAATCAAGTATTACATAGTTGACTTCTAATTTTTTTTTTTCTATTAACAGCCGAAGATGTCTCTTCAAGTTAAAAATTTTCACATGTCCAAGAATAACAAAGAACATCTAAAACCATCACAACCAGATCAAATTCTATTCAAGACGAAGAAACGGGCTCGGGTAAATGCAAAATTACAGACATCAAATACGCATTTTTACGAAAGAAATCCGAGTCAGAGACTCAAGAAAAAATCCAAGTTGTTATCTTTTTGAAGTTTATTCCGATCCAATTAGAGCATATCCAATTAGAGCATTCCATTCCCGAGCTCGAAGAAAATGGGGTTTCTTCTGTTTTGGGTTGGTTTCTAAAAAAGAAAAAGGAATACCAACCAGGCGGTGAAGAACTTGATGGATTGGGCAACGGCGAAAGCAACGATGGCGGAAACGAGAGGGTAATTGGTAAAGATTGACGACGACGGCGACGAAGCAGACGCTGAAGAATGCGCCATGGACGCACTCGTGGCTGCTACCTCATCCATCGCTTTTTCTCTATCTACAATTCTCGATTCCTCTTCTTTTTTTTTTTTTAATTTTTTTTTCTCTTTTCTGCAGAAGAAGTTGCGAATATCGAAACGCAGTGCTGTGAATAGGGATCTACTTCTAGGTAGCAGCGACTTAGGTGGCGACGTTGATTGGCGGAAGGAACAAAAGAGAGATTCAGATTCAGAGGCAGAGTCAGAGTCAGAGTCAGATTGTGAATGATGATGATGCGACGTTCAATTTGGATGGTTTCCATGTCGCTGTTTTGCGTTTGGTTGGTTGCTTGTTTCTCAGATAACTAACGGTCTTACCATGGCTTTCTCGAGCTGAATATGCCTTTGTTTGTAAAATGCGCTTGCTGTTGTCCCAAACATTGTTTATTGAGTCTGACCAACATTTGGTTGGAATATGCAGTTGCTGTTGTCCCAAACATTGTTTATTGAGTCATGCCCTTGCTGTCGGCCCCAAAGCCCAAACATTTATTGAGCCTGCTCAAATTTGCCAAATTTTTATTCTTTATTTTTTAAACTATATTAATTTAACATTTCAATTTTATATTTCTCTCTTTAAATAAATATATATTCTTTTAATATATCTTTTTAATAATCATTTTAATTGTTAAATAGAAAAAAGTATTAAATACATTTTAAATTTTTAAAATATTAAATACTTTTATTTTTTTATTTAACATTTTTTTAATTAAAAATTAAGAAAATTATTATGACAGTGAGTTATAAAAATATAACATTACTCTCCTTCTCTACACCTACCTTTTATGATAAAATAAATTTATTTAGATTTGCTTTAAATATCAGGTTTTATTTTATTATTTATTTTTACATTTGCCAGACTTTAAATAGTTTTAAATCTCATTTGATACATTAAATAGAATAAGATGGTATATGAATAAGACTAGACCAGATTAGACCAGAAGTAAATCATTATATTATCTATATTATTTTGTGCAAAAGTTTATAAATAACTTGATACCAAATGAATAATTACTTTAAAAAAAATCGAGTGATGATGGTGATAGTCAAGATAGTGAAGATGGTGGAGGGGCAATGGTGATAGTGATTGGTTGTTGACGACATCAATAGTGATAAAGTGCTGGAAGCAAAGAGAAAATGATGTTATACAACTTACCTATCCAATCATATCCCACTTTCAAACATCATTGTAAAAAGAAATGATAAGTTTACCCTATGAAGTGCACACACAATATTATATAAAGCCTGGTAGATTAGTTTATTATGTTAAATTCACACAAATAATTGTCTTCCAAGCACCCAATGGAATTCATAATAACGTCAAGATATAACTCATTATTGAGTGTTCTTCCAGAAAGGGGGAAAAAACCAAGTTGAGGGCATCTTCTGTTTTTTTATTCTTTTGACCTGACGGGATACTCTCAAGGACTAGGAGATAACAACAAAATATCATACATATCAAGGATTGTAAATCCCTGATTCCTCCCACCATAGGGCAAATACTTTCCCAATGGACAATTGGAAGATGCAAATAAATAACACCAAATGATGCAGAGCTTCAATTGTCCTTTCGCTTCTGTCTCACCTGTGGTAACAGATGTGTGCTGGCATCACATTTATGCCAACAATATCATGCCACAGAACTCATTCACGTCTAACGATTCAATAAGTCATAAGCACTGAGCTTTTTTAATTTGGATCATTGCAGATCTTGGGATCCGCTTTAACACTACCTCAAATCCAAATTTGTCAATCATGTGGCAAAACCGATCTTAAATGGCTAGAGCATGTCTTTTCCAACAAAACTCTTAAGCTCTGCCTTTGCTGCTTCCATCACCACCTGAAAGTCTATATGCGTATACCTTCCCCTGCAACCCACAATTAAAAGTTCAGCTTTAGTACTTTGTCCTAATAAATGATATAAAACCTGCCGACAATAAGAAAAGTTAACATAAGTCAAATAAACACTATGTCTTTGTTTGAGAAACAAAAATAGGAGGGGAATGGAAACGGTCAATGAACACACACACACACACACGCACACGCACACACATATATATATATATTCATTCCACACTATATTTTCCTCCTCTTTTTGTTTCCAATTTGAAATAGCAAATCGTGATTAAGGACATAAACATCAGTTTATAACTTTTTGGTAATTGATATTGCTAGAGCTCTTCTTGGGCCGGCCTTAGCCCACGTGAGCTAAGATTTCGTAAGTCAAAAGCAAAAAGCCCAATTTGTAAATGGGCCGTCATAACCTTAGGCCTTAGGATGGTCTAGGGCTAGCTCACCAAATATTAAAAATATTATAAATTTTTTTAAATAACTTTATTCGTAAATTTAACAAAGCCGCAAATTTCAAATATATTAAACATTCAACTTACAAATGTTCCAAAGGCACACAACATAAAAAAGTCTTAAGCTAAAATAATACATTTAATTGGCATCTTAAAGGACACATTCAAGTGCAAAACATCAAATATAAATTTGTCACAATATACATTGTTGTGTAGGTAATGACAAAAAATACAGATATGTGGGCCAGGTCAAAAAGTCCACTTACTAAATGAGATGTTAAAATGACAGTCCAAACCCACCTCACATGTTGGGCTTGATGGACCAGCTCATGAGCTCTGGCCTATTTTGATAGCTCCAGATATTAGTGCATGTGTATAACATTCTAACTAGAGCACACAACATTTTAAAGTTGCTCAATTTATTTCTTCCACTGAACACAAGCATTAGGGTTATCAAATCAAAATTTTGGCCAACAAATTTATAACTCAACTGGCACCGACTTCAGTCATTAAGATTGAGGTGTGATGATATCAAAGGTTCGATCCTCTATAAAGTCACCTATCCCCTCTCCCATACTTGCACCTCCTATGTAATAAAAAAAAATCAAAATTTTGAATTTCAATGTACCAGAAATGGGTTTTAGACCAAGTTGTAGAAGGATAGGCTGGGCTTGCAATTCCGTGCATTATCCTCGCAATGGCTCTTGGTGTGAATCGAGCCTGTGAATTGCTCTGTAGAAAGACCTGGTGATCCCCAAAGGAACAAGTAATTTTACTCTTCCAAACATGATATGCATCAAGCTAAGATTCTAACAATGCCCATGTAACAGCTCACCTTTATATCTGCTCGCAGAAAAGGGCTGCACATGTAAATACCAGCAAATTTAGTACAATAACATAGCATATAGCAGTAGTATGCCATCGCATAATTAGGTTGCAGGAGAATTTTTATATTTCTGAAGTTTCAAAACCCGATACCATTTAAGATTATCAAGGTTAAGCCATTTTAGAACTCATTGGTTAAATTTGTGTTCTTTATTACAACTTAGGTGACAAAAAATAGTAAGAACCTGCTTTGACCAATTTTCTGGCAGAAATCATTATTGTCAACTCCAGCAAAGTAATCCATTATTTTCCTTTGCAAGCATGGTGTGTGATCGGCACCAGTGCAACCATGCATCTTATCACATAAATTTACTGCGAAATATGCAGCATTAAACATTGCATCCAGTTTGTGTACCTACTCAAAAAGTGGAACCATGAGAAAATCATCAATCAGTAATAACTTGTATATGAAATTGGGAGCTACAAACACAGCATGCAACATAACGTCTAAAATGAATTATCCAACCAATCCTCATTCATGGTTCAGGACTTCTGGTTATTGAGATGAATTTGGGACAATATCACAATAACATTAACATACCAGAATGAATAAATATCCAACAACGTTTAATCTGATAATATTAGAATTACTTACCTTACAACTTTCAACCTCTAATAGCCATTGGGTAATGTCTGCTGACAGAGAAAAAAAGTCTATTGGGACTTCAACAATCCTATAACAGTAGGCTAAGTCCTTCATTTCATATGTTATTTCTCCTATAAACTGAGAAATTTTCACAAACAACGAGGTTAGATCATATATAACATACCAGAATACAAAACTATCACTTCCAATATCATAATAGAATAAGAAAGCTTCAGTTCCAAAGGTTTTTAAGACATGGAAAACCAGAAAAGTTTTTAAGAGAATTACAACAATCAATATGCATCATACTGCAAGCATTTGTGGCTGAAGAAATGTACGAATAAAGCTTCAACATCATCAGTGCACTTATCTTTCTAGCACATTCATCAGTAGTTTTAACAGGATAAATGTAGGTGAATTGCAGGTTTTAATACAGGGGCAACAATGGGAAGCATTTGTCCTTACAATTACTATCCAGAATCTAAAACAGGTAACTACCAACTACCAAGAATATTAAACTTCATCCATTCTCATTTTAATTTGAAAATTTTAAGAGTGATATAGTGATATGAAGATATTAAATGTATTCACCTTCAATCACACATGTGACATCTTTGCTGAAAAGCCTTACATCTTGAATGAATGTGTTTTCAATATCTTCTGGTATGTAAACCTTGCACAACTATAAATCTAGTAAAAGCAGCTTAAACAAGTTTCATTATCTTCTGATATCATATTTCGTTTCTTTGGAGTAGGGAATTTAAATTTAGTTACTCAAAAGAAAGAAAACCTCTCATTCGTGCACATTTTAAACATGTTTTGTTATGTGCAAGTGCAAACTCAAGAAAAAAATATAACCACTAATCCAAACCTTCAGATTGTACAACTGACTTGATAATTCAACAGCTGTAACCCCCATGTCATTTGCCACAGTTGGAATGTCAAAAACATATAGCCCTTGCTTATTTTCACACCTGAAAATCACATAAAAATAATTCAGTTAAACAAGAGACGTATGACTGTAAGTAGAACTAAACTGCTTTTCTGGTTATCATAAGTGCCAAATTATTCAGCAGGTCAGCCTTCCCTTCATAGTATTGAAAACTAGGACTCCGACCCCATCTTGAGGTTTACAACTTTAAAAGAACACACAACACAACGACCATGCAGACAGGGAAAGGGTTTGAAACAGTGAAAAACCAAGAAATGTAATATACTTATTATTAACCTTTTTAGAATTACGGCAACAGCAGAAACCTTTTGGGCAAGCAACAGTGGGGGAGTCTGCATTAGAGCCAAAAATTAGAAAGATAGGCAACTAAATAATTACTCAAACCACATTTATTCCCATAAATTTCAGTTTTAAAATTAACAAACATGAGATTGAAATGTCCTGTATAAACTTATTCTTTCAATCTATGAATTGTACCCTGTACTATGTGCCACTATAGTATTAAATATATAGATTCAGATAGATAGCATCCATGATTTTCTTCATGATTTAATACTATATAGTATTAAATATATAGTATTAAATTCTACATGCATTCAGAGGCGTATCTGCATGTACCTTATGAAAAGTCAAAGTGCAAGTTGCATTTATTTGTGGAAGTAAATGCAAGTACTGCATATCACCCAACTCCAAGCGTGTCAAAAGTGTGAGCATCACCTGGAAAGGAAAATATTGGAGAAAAATTTTAACCCATATACCTACACTCAAAAAGTTGATGTATAATTATCTAGAGTCTCTCCTTACAAGAACAGGCTTCGTTGCCAGTATGTGCATATCTATTATCTTACAAAGGAGTTATAAGTCGTGTTCCAAAAATACATAGCAGAAATGGATAAATGACTGATACCTATATCCAAATAGTTTTCAATGAAAAAAATCCTAATCATGGCTCAGAAAGTGCACCCCTGCTCTATCTAGTCTAATTGTATAAGTGAATCTTAATCTTTTTGGTTTTAGGTACTTAAGGAGATAGATAAAACAAAACCACAAACATTTTTGTACAAATACAGCAATCACCTACTAGCATAATATGCCTACAATTGGCTTTTTGGCAAAGCGTGTATACACTACAGATACCATGCTAATTGTCAGAAATTTGCCTAATTGCCTTTTTCTTTTTCCATTGATCATCACAATATTAGCATGGCTCTTCAACGGGATGTAATGAAAGCTGTCTAAATTTTTAACTGGAAACCAATAAAGTTCGTAACTTTAGATACATAATAATATTGAGTAGAGGACCTCTTCTTTCATATCAAACCTGCGTGAAGCAGATTCTTTGACTAATGAACAGATTTTCCCACAGGAGTTTTTGTCAGCAGGAAACACTTCGCTGAGAAATTTGTTCACTGCATATTCATCTACTCCATCACTGAGGATAAAAAAATTGCATTAAATGAAGAAGAATTTGACAGTTCGTGAAAGAAAGAAAAAGAATTATGTGTTACCTGTGCATTAGACTACGGAGTTTGAAATATGTCTCTTCGTCATAAAATAGGTGGCAATAGGCCAACCTCCCATCCCTTCCAGCACGTCCAATCTCCTAAAATTGTCATTCCATTTATTCAGCAAAACCTAAGAAAGAACATCTTGCTACGCTACTACTACTATTAGAGTTTACAAGAAATTATATACCTGTACATACTCCTCTAGACTTTCAGGCAAACTGTAATGAATTACCTAAACACAGATATGACAATGGAGTTTCAGTATGAATTACTGTGACATACAAGATCATTTAAATTGCAATGCAAATATGTAGTGTGGAATAATAAAAAGTGTATGCAGAGTGATCCCCACAAAATAGCATTGTGTAACTAAAGTAACTACCAGCACATGTTGCGTGAACGGAGTCCAGAGAAAGATCACAGTTCTCCAATACCAACATTTGCCCCAGTTTGTGATTTTAACCATAAACAAAAATCTTTTGAGGAGAATCAATTGTTTCTGTTACAGCCAGACTTCAAAGGTTTGAAGCATATGACACACGAATAAGACGGTTAACATGCAGCAAAAGCACTATGAAAATCAGTGATACACTACAGGAATACACCATACTCAAGAACTTCTATTGTCAGATACCAGTTCATGCAAATTGATGCAGAAAACCATGATATGTTTATAAGCCTTACAGCTCCAACATCTTGTTTATCTAGTCCCATGCCAAATGCCACAGTTGCAACAACCTTCACCAAAAATTACAAGGTATCAGTTAGGCTAGTAAAATTGTATTTGAAGCACCAAAGGAGAGGAAACATGAAGAATATTATATAAAAATGCAAGTATACACCACAAAATTGACAAAACTAGTGACTAGAACCAGAAAATTTATCTCACCACTCTGATCTTGTTGGAACTAAACAACTCCTGTACATAGCGACGTTCCTTTGTGGTGATACCGCTATGATAACTCTAGATGATAATTCACATCAATCATCAGATTTTAACATTCAGCATCAAAGGTTACATACAGAAAGATCTGCAATGTCAAAAAGAGAAACGCAGTGCTAACCTTAGCCAAGATATTGTTATCATTCAAGTATCTGCTAATTAGATCAGTTTCAGACTGGAACAGGAAAAAGCATAATTAGTTCTCACAAATATAGAAACCTTACAATATATCCACTAAAGAAAACAATATTCATTGCAAATTTAAGTAATTAACCATATTCTAAACCTGAACCATAAGGAACTCAAGAACTTTTTACTCTGCCAACAATATATACATATCCAATACTGTGAGCAAGAGAGAATTTATTGCAATATAATGAAAGACAAGTTTAACAAATTATATAACATTCTGTACTTGAAACAAACAAGTCCATATGCACACCTGAAATTTGCAGTATATGATGATGCTTTGAACTTCCACAAAAGGAGAAGATTTGATCAGCATCAGTAGGTCTTTCATTCTATTTTGTTCAAAAGTATCAATATCTAAGTTTAAAAAAAGTTCAGATAAGGGAAGCATACGGTCTGAAGCAGTAAATAGAAGCTAACTTGCCTATTTCTGACTAAAGATACCAACAAATGCAAATTGTCCCTTAATTGTGCCTTCTGAATAAGATTTGTGTGAGGAATATCTAGAGCAGACATGATGGCATCTAAAGTCGTGGTAGTAGCTGTTGCTGTCATTGCAAGAACAGAACCTACATTAAGCTTCTTATGAAGCAAAGATGCTCTAAGCCTCATGAATGAAGGACGGAAATTGTGAGACCTGTAGGAAAAGTTCAAAATCTCAAGATCAACAAGGAAGCAGAAGAATAAGATGTGAGATCTCCAAAGTAAAAATATTAATATTACCAAAAGGCATTGAAATCCCCTCACCACTCAGATATACAATGCGCTTCATCAACAACAAGTGAGATGGCTGACATAGCAGAAATAATTGACAGAAACTCTTCATTCAGGAACCGCTCTGGTGAAACAAAAAGAACCTGAAGTATGAATTAGAATTGCAAACATTAGTTTTAGGTAATGAGTACTGTCATCTTCATGAAATAAACCATGATGATATGCAAATGTGTCATACTAAAATGGTCTATAAATAATCAACACATTGTATGCAATAAAAGCGATCAATCTGCAAGCGTGCAACATATTTCTGCATTAGCATATTGGAGAAGGTACTCATAAAAGCCAAAGTTGCATTTGGTTGTTGGAAGTCCCACCTTTATTGCACCTTGGCGAAGCTGGTTAAGTGATTCAGAGGCTTCTTCAGGTGTCTAATGTAATAAAAAAAGATGAGAGGATTACATCCCAAATATTATAAAGCAATTGTGACGAGTGAGAATGTAAAATAGTATAAAGTACCTGACTGCTGCATAGAAGACCACCCTTAATCATAGGAGGCAATTGCCTTAGCTGATCAATCATCAAGGCTACCAATGGACTAACAACCAGGGTAATCCCAGGTAAAATCATAGCAGGCAACTGATAACACAGCGATTTTCCAGCACCAGTGGGCAAAATAAGCATAGTTGATTTCCCAGCAAGTACCATCTTGATTGCCTCCAGCTGCCCATCTCGAAAAGAATCATAACCATAAATTAATTTTAGCAAGTTCACCAAGTTCTCATCCGATGGGTCATCTCGAGCTGCTGACACTGCCTCTTCCACTACTTCACAGTTGAAATCTTTTGTTCTACAAGACCCCATGTGCTTCTGTTGTGTGGTTTTTGCAGCCAACCCATCCTCCCCCAAGACCGGCTGCATTTGATCCTGTCCTTCATGTTTCAATCTAGCTTTATTTCTCCTGTAACTTCTACCACCAGCAGATATCCCATTTTTCTTCCACCCCTTCTTCCCAAACTTCCGCCTCTTGCCATTCATGTTCAACCTCACAAAGTTGCCTTCACCACCAAATTTTCGCAACTTAACAGGTGCCATTGGCACATTAGCTCCAATCAGATTAGGGTGCCTCTTTCCGAATTTGACCGAGTTCCTATCAGTAACACATCCTCCTTTGACTCCTGCAGGAATAGAATCACCTCCGCGGAGACAAATCTCATTGCTCTCATTCTTGGAGCTTGGATTAGACACAGAATTAAGAAGCGGTTCGTTTCCAGAAGCATCTAAATTGACAAAGGGTCTTCGAATTTTCGAGAACGAAGTGGATTTGGAGAAGAACCCAGCTGGGAGGGTTTCGATGGACGGGGAAGATGACACTGCGGGAACACAATCAGAAGGTCGGCGAATTTGGAACGGTAAAGTGGGGAGGCAAAAGGGGTCGAAGGACGGGTCTTCCTGAGATGACTCGGGTCCGGGATCGGGTTTTGAGGGAGGTTTGGTGGGTCCGGAAGGGAGTGTTTTGGACTTTGAAAGTTTGGAGGTGGACGAGGACGAGGCTTTGATTCTGATTCTGGATTTGTTGGAAACCAGAAGAGGCGGGTGCGGTGGTGGTGAAGGTGAAGGCAATGACGGTGGACTTACCTGTCTTGGAGGAGTTGCAGAGACATGAGATCCGTCGGAGTCTGAATCGGACTCCATTTTTGTTGCTTCGGAGCAGATGAAGACGAAGATGAAAGGGAAAACCAAATGAAACTGGTCCCATTGTTCAGGCAAATATTCAACAATCTTCGACACGTTCCCGCCAAATGATTTTTTTTTTGCCTTCGCAAAACCTAAATCCCTTTGGGTTCGGCCTTTGGGCCTCATTGGGCTGGCCCGCATCTAAGATAAATGAAAACCTAAACTAAGCTCAATACTCTGGCCTGGTTTAGCGCAAAGAACCAACAGCTCAGTTTAGTGTACTCTTGTAGACCAAAAAAACAAAAGTCTAGCGTACTCTTGAAAATGAGGATGAAATTAACTGCTCAAGTTCAAATCTTTGGCTATCACTAAAAGAAAGTAGTTTTTTAAAATGCACCTGGCCGATGTAATAGATACATCCTTAAGATCGATCGCAGAGAAAATTTAGTCTTATTTGTTGCAAAACTAACCTAAGGATACCCCTTATAGAATAATAATAATAATAATAATCTATCTACATTTCTCTATCTATATTATATATAAAGGGATTTTCTATTTTTGGTCTCAACATTTTGATTTTCCAAAATGCACTAAACATTAGTTATTTAATTATTTATTTAAAAACTAATTTAAAAAAAGAGTTAAACTAAAATCATTCATATTTCATTACAGTTACAATTTCATATACAATATAACTACCTTCTCTTATAAATTTAATATTTTAAAATATTTCATTTACATTTTTATATAAAATATTATCTTGAAGACTTAAATCTTTTTTCATTTTTGAAATAAAAAATATTGAAAGGAATAATAAATGTGGAGTGACAATGCCCGTCAATGCAATTATTATTATAAAGAAAATTCCTCTCTTCAGTCTCAAATTTGTAATTTTCATAAAAAAATATTAACAACTAATTGAAAAAAGATAGAAAAAGAGGTAAAATTATAAATACAAATATTTTTTTGATAATTACATTTTCTAGCCACAACTGTTTTTAAATACAAAAAGTTATCTTTGAATTTTTTACAAAAATTATTTTTATTTAACTAATTTATTTATAATTATAATAATTTTATAATAAATTAATTTATAAAATAATTATATAAAAAATATATATAAATTGATAGGCATGACAATGCCACTCAAGATGCTAGTAATAATAATAACGATGTAAAATTCAAGGATGAAATTTATATGAAAAATTGTATAAAAAATCATTTTGTAAAATTTTCACCTCCAATTTAAAAAAAAAATAACAGACAGTTCAGCCAAACAAAATAAGAAATAAAATAATCTCTCTCTAGTGAAGAACTGCAGTCTGCAGATATAGTGATATACTAATGCTATTTCACATACTGCTCTATAAGCAAATTTTTTAAACAATTCAAATCATATGCATACCTCACATAATATATTCATATTTTATTTGGCATGCATACAAAATATATTGTCCAAGCCGGCACCAACTTTGTCTTTGATCGGCACCCATCCACCAACTCTAATAATCAAGGTCTATTCTTGCTTAAATCTGCCCCCACCAAAATGTTACCCAAGCCGGCCCCGCAATGGAGGAACAAAAGTTCCCACAATTTGGCTACCAAAGGTTAAGTCAAGTGATGAGTAAATGAGTTCATAATTTAAGAATAACAAGTTCAATTCTTATTCTGATTACTTGCTTATTGGTGATGGGTTATCTGTAAATTATCTGCAAGTACTCGCCAAGCCAAAAGCCTGCTATGACCCTGAACTGAGATGCTTTCCCTTCCCCTCAACCCAAATTTCATATAAAAAGTTACCATAATTTCTGAACAAGTTTTTTGTTTCTCTGTTTTTCGGTTGTTTAGGTGCTTTATGTTTGTGGGGGTAACATACTGCACAAGTAATGGACATCATCGATGAACTACTCGGAATGAAATCATTATGCTTTTAACAATCTTAATGAATATGAATGAGTTCGTTCTACTTCACACTTCCATTGATGGATCACTTAATTGAGATGGGAATCAAAATAACAAGAATGCAGCAACAGGAGGGAGCACAAATCCTCCAAATGCCTCTAACTAATGGCCTAGCAACAAAAAGGATGGGGTGAAAAAAATAACTTTACAATTATGTCAAACACAACGTGGCATTTCTTACAAAATATATTGGAAGCAACATAAACCAATTGGATATTATTCCCAAAACAGCCTTCAAACCTAGAACCATAAACGCCCAAGAACTTGGCTAAGCTCTCATGTATATAGGCCAGAGGGAAGAGCAGAAATGCTGACAGGAATTATAAGCACAATCTGAACATTGCACTCTCACATTATGATGCAGTTACACTTTGATTCAAGCTTCGGGGGCGGCTTCATACTGTCTACCTTGTTAGGAAGGCCAACATTGCGGGTTGTGAAAGGCTCATCCATATTTTCATCATTCTCAGTCTTGCCAGAAGGAGATTTTACATCGGTTTCCACCTTCCTCGGTCTGGTCTTCTGGGATTTCAAAGTGCGCTTGCCAACGGTTCGGCTGCGAGAATCCTTTCTATCAGAATTGGGTTTCTGCAATATAGTCACCGTTGGTTCAGAACCTTCCAATGGGTCTGAGCGTTCCTTTTCCATTGAAATTGTTGCAGCCTGATAAGCAAGATCGTGGATGATAGAGCTGCAAAAAAGTATGGTATCTGTTGCCTCTTCGAGTGTCAGGCTTCTAGTGTTGCCTGCACCTTGACACTCCACTGTAACTGTCGATTCCTCTGGCATAAAGCATTAGAAATCTGTCAGAAATTCACCAAGCACTAAATTTTCTCTAAAGAAAGCTTCAGTAGATAAAATAGATTAAAAGCAAACAGAGAACTGAAATGGTATTATTTTATTTTCCTCAACCGTAAAATTCTTTGCTCCATGAACTTCATATAAGCAAAGGCTTCTGCTCACCCCCTCCTCCCCCAATAATAAGAAATATAAGTTCAGATATCATTGATGGTGGAATCCTCACAAAAAACATAGCAACACAGCCACGCTTATTATCAGAGAGTCAGAGACCCATTCAGTGAACTATGATGTTTAGAAAGTAGCATAAAACACTAAAAAAAACCCGTAACAGAAAAATTACAAACTACACTAATAAATGGCCTCTAACTTCCCGAAGCCAAAGATGGATAAGCTCAAGAATAAAAAAAATGCATAAACACATTAACCGACATATCGGTCACATTGCTTCAGATTGTTATCATCACTGATTTTACATTGCAAAAGATAAATCAAGAAACAAACTTTCCAGATATCCTGATTCCTGACTCTCTTAAAAATCAATACTATGAAATTTGAGTAGCTCACTATTAATATCAGATAAAGCAGATGGACCTAGAATAGACTGCCATTCTATAAATTGGTGTATCCCATCAAATTGCTCAAAATTAACATATCACAAACTGTGGTACGTGCATAGATGAGTGCATCTGTGAGAGAAGGGAGAATGATGAGAAGAAGCTTACAGAAAATTTTAATATCAATCATCATTGTTATAGCATGTTTGTGAGAGATTAATTTTTAGGAAATAATCGGTTTTTTTTTTTTTTTCAAACGCTCTCTCAGAAAATTTTTAATTATAAGTTATTTTGACCACAAAATAAGCTAATCCAAACACACACTTAATATCTATCACTTCCAATACAATAAACATCATACCTATGCCATGGGAATGCTCAGAGGTATTGAGCTCAGAAACAGAAGCCGCAAGACGATCATTGGAAGAATTTGGAACAGAACATTCCTGTAAGTCATCCCCAGTGCTCTTTGACACCTGGGACAGATCATCATCCCCCACACCAGTATCATTCTGACAATAGTTTTCCCCTTCTATTTCTGATTCTGTAATTGTAGAACTGTTGGTAGAAACCAAAGCATCCAGTCCATCAACATTGCAGTTCAGCACATCATGTTTCTCATCAAAGAATGACTCTGGAGCCTTAACTGATGTTTCTGTATTAGAGACACTCCTTTCATTATTTGGATGGTCTTCAACATTTTCGTATGAAATACAATCCCAATGATTTGTAAATGATGCCACTGAATTGTCGTCAGACTGAACACCAGCAGCCTGGCTTAATAATTCTGAGCTACAAGCATCAGTTGCTCTATCATTATTGTGATATTCAAGTTTATCTTCCTCAACAACAATTGAATCGATAGAAGAAGCATCAATTACATCTGTCACGGTATTTTCTGAAGATTGTGGAACTAGGGGTATCTCCTCAATGATGCCACATTCTGTATTGCCAGAAGAAGTTTCTTGTGTTGCAAGACCTAATCCATGGTGAGAATGGTTTGAAGTTCCAGAAAAAGATGAACCAGTGCTTTGAGGCTTGATCCTTATGTCATATCCACTGTCTACATCCAATTTCCTGCCACTTGACCGCCTTTGCACACAAAACTCTGTGTGTCTTCCTGAGCTGAAATCAACAGATGATGAGGCAGAATAAGTGCCATGCCCAGTTGAGCTTCTAACACTGTTTACACTGTCTCTCGCAAGAGACAGATCATCATAAGATATGGTTGTGGCAGTAAAAGTCCTGCCCTGAACTACAGGTCCTTTGCTGCTGCTTGACCGTTTCAGCAATACAGAAATGCCAGTGCCTTCCAAGAGGTCCACTTTCAAATTTGAGCGATCTTTGTAGTGATACAATTGCTGATCCCCCAAATAATTATCAGGCTTCTTGTAATCAACCCCTGATTGGTCCATGTCCAGCTGGTTGGTAGGCATCTGCCCACTTCCCTCAGCCAATGAACCACTTCCCTCCGCCAATGAACTTGGAAGAGGACTTTGTTTTGAGTGATCCTGAATTATTTCACTGGACGAATTTTGACTTTCCTTGGCATCTTGTTCACCAAGGGGAAGCCTCATGTTACCCACATCAGTCTCTCGAGGCAGTTCAGACGTAGCTGTTAGTTGGTCTGTTTCAGCTAATGGTTTTTCTACTGCAGGCATGTCTGTAGAAACCACTGAAGAGTCTTCGGAAACTGCCAAAGTTGTCTCAGGGATGATGACTCTCAACAGTGTGCTTTTCTTGCTGCATTCTGGACAAAGCCTTATATTCTTCAATGCTTGATCAGTGGCCTCATAATGGCAACCACAATGAGAACAGATTGCTGTATTTTCAAAACTACCAGTTTCAGAAATATCACCATTGACATGAGAAGTTTCTGAACTTTCATTGACTTCAGTGTCAATACCACGGTAAACAGAATCTTCAGATTCAGTAGGACCAAAATCAAGAGTAGGGCCTCTAGTTTTACTGTGCAGAATATTAACTGATTCATCATTGATCTCATGCCCAATGTTTGCATTTAATACTTCGATTTTATCAAAGGAAAATACTTCTTCATGAATATCAGGATATAATATCTTCTCAGCTTCACTTGCCATTTCATCTTGATTGTGGTCACTCCCTTCAGTATCTGGTGCAAAAATTGTACCTTGATCAGAGCTTGCATTGCTGCTTGTTGTGACAGAGGAATTCCTAGAAACTAGGGAACGATGTGCGGCATTTGCTTTTCCAACATAAAAGGTTGTACTTGGCACACTTGATAAAAGTGGCCTGAACATGTTTGGAGGACTTTTTCTATCCTGTACAGCATTGTATGGTAACCAACAAAAGTGAGTAGTTTGATTACAACCAACTATTAAAAGACATTTAAGAAAAATCATGGCAAAAGGGGAGGGGGAGTGGGGAGGAATACGATAACATAGATCAAGATTCGATAGGAAAACACCAAATTTTCCTTGTTATATGCTCACCAAACATAACTATATATTGGTTTCTCTGCCACTAAGATTGGCAGAGGTGCTAACCAATAGAAAAACCCAGTTATAATGATCATAACAGTGAAAGCATGCTATATTATAATTTATAAGCAACACACAAAACAAACTCAATGATGACTTAATATGAAGCCATTTACTTTAAGTGGTTGTCTTATCAAGTGTAGTTTAAAAATAAATGCATACAGGAAAGAAAACATTCACCAGAAATCAACCACCAGAAGAACCAAATAAAGCATTTACCTATGATTTATGAAGATAGATAAAACAAATATTATATCAAAGTTTCCATCATTGGCAGCCAAGAAGGATGGTTGAATCAGTCAATCAGTCCACTTTTAATCTTAAATTGCTTCAATTGTGAATAGAAAACAATTTTGTAACCGAGCATATATCAAAAAGGAAAGTGCATAAAGAGAAACTGTGTGTGTGTGGGGAGAGAGAGAGAGTCCTCAGAAGAGCAGGGATGACTACACTAAAATGAACTAAATAAGTTTTAAATAGCATGAGAATTAAACACACTTCATGATTGTTGCCAACAAATTGGCAGTAAACCATACAATGATCGAGAAAGAAAGTTAAAAGAATTAGACAACAAAATACCATTTGCCGGAGAGCAGAGTCAAAAAATTTTTTAGGAGCAAAATTTGGGGACACCATCCTGGCTGATTTCTTGGAAAAGGAAGGAGTTTTGTTATTTGAAAGTGAACCACCTCTTCTTGAACCCAGTCGGTCTAAACTACCCACTGGGATGGACTGTAGAGAGTCTAGATCATCATCACCAGATGATGCAACAGAACCTTTGCTGCGTGAGCTAAATTGGTCTCGATCATGACTATGAAAAGAGCTGCTGCTCCTAGAAGCAGTTGGAGACATTGATTGCCTACTGAATTTGGAGGTAGAATCTCTACCATTTCTGGATGCTGGAGATGAACCCCTCACATATGATGCTGGTCGATCAGCCAAAGAAGTACGAAGATTGGGTGGAGCTTCAGAAGAGAAACCAGGAATATTAGTTTGCCATGCCCTTATCTTTGGTGAAGCAGAGTTTCCACGGCTTGTCTTAATGGGGGAAGTTCCCCTAATCCCTGATGAGACTACCGGACCACTGGAGCCAGTGCTCATCCTCCAAGGAGTAGGAGTGGAAGACCTGGGAGCAGGTGTCATGGGCTTATTTGGAGGCGGAGATGGCCTTCTTGATGGAGTAGCATGCCGTAAGCTTTGGGTTGGACTAGAATTTGGTGCTGATGAAGGCCTTCCCCTTGATTGCAATGTATTATTTCCAGAACGAGGAGATAGACTTAATCGATTTGGACTTGCACTACCCTTACTGCTTATGTAGCTTATCTCCATCTGAAAGAGGAAGACATCCAGCAAAAGATGGATGATAAGTAAAACCACAACTACATTTTTCAAAAGGAGGGGACAAAAATTTGAGGAATTTCTTTTAGAATTATGCATCAAAAGCACACCGTAGAAGATCTTGATATGGAAATGGGTTTACTCTGAGGCCTTCCTCTGCTTGCAACATTCATCGATGGTGGTTCATCATCTAATGAAGGAAACAGTGGTGTGTCTGGTGGTGTCAATAACCTTTAAATGAATAAAACATATATGGCATCAGTAAAGTGAGCAGTGAAGACCAGAAATCAACTTAATGCACATCAAAATATTGAGCTTTCTGATCAAAAGACTTGAATTATTGTCCAAAAAAATGATGCATTATTAATGCAAAAGAACGACAATAGCAAACAGTTGGAATCGGAATCATAAAATTTGATCATATCACGTAACATGATTTAACAAAGGAAAGTTCAAAAGACGGAAAACACTACCCACCAGTCATAGTCATTCTTGTCACCATCTGCATTCAGCAAGTCACTGGTTTCTCCTCGACCAGGAATAGAGATTCCAAGCTTGATATCAGAAAAATGTCTCAACTTTGTAGCTGTAAATTAAAACCAAGACAAAAGAGAGAAATGCATGAATATTACCCGAATGAACCAACCAAAAAACAGATAGCATTATCTTCTTAGGATGTCAGCAAAGAAAATTACAGAATGAGTCTTCCAAGTCATCTGAAGACTGAAGCAAAAAATTATCTCTTTCCCTAGACTGCATCTCATTGAACAAAGCAAGATCATCATCTTTCTCTTTGAAGAGCAATCCGCTTTCAAGACTGCGCCCCCGCTTGTGATTGTCTGATCTTAGGTCTCTCCCAGGAGAGCATCTCAATGCTGGGGAAGGTGGCATCTCCACTACCCAATGCAGTATCAGACAAGTGTCACCTCCAGTTCCCCATACAAGCCAAAATCAAAACCTTCCGCCCCCCAACGAACAACCCATAATTAACATATAGCTCAAGCTCACAACGAATTTAAGCCCCAAACACAAGTTTCAGCAAAAACAGCTTTCGTTCCCCATTTGCTGTCTTCTCGGGCTTCATTAGATTAGTTTAATTCCTTCTGCAAAGACCCAACACACACTGGCATCATACACAGTGTGACTGAGACAACCAAACCGCATAGCTTATGCAAACGAAAGCAAAGTCGGCATATTAAAAAAGTGACTGGAACAACTGTACCATTCAAAATGCAATGCCTTATGCCCCAACATTCATAAGCAACAAATATCCAAAACCAATTGAAACCCTAGAAAATTTGCCAGTTGCAGATCCCAATTGTGCCGTCGCCGTGTACAGTCAAAAGGGTACCCAATTCAGACCCGAAATTCAACTTCGTTGCCCATGAAGCCGCCATTGAAGTTCAAAGCACACAGAAACACCCACCATTGGAGAGCAGCAGCCGGAGCTGACTTACCAAGATTCCCAAGTCAAATTGCTTCAAACAGAGTGCGGTTAAGATCCCAAGTTCGAAGACAAAAACAGAGCTTGAATGCCAATTACAATGCGACAAATGTTGTATCAGACAGCCGGATCTACAGCATTCTGGCTCGGTCGGAGAGACCGGAAGTACAGATCGGAACCAGTGTGATGCAACGGTTCCAACCAACGCTAAGAATTTTCTATGATTCTCTCTCCTCCCCCTATTCTTTTCTTTTTAGTCACATAAACAAAACAACAACAATTGTGGAGTGAAATTTGAGAACCTTTGCTGTCGTTTGATTTGCTGCTTCCCTTAACAGCAAGCATTCATTTGTGTGTGTGTGTGTGTGTTTTTTTTTTAATTCTCTTTCTTTTCGCTTTTTTTTTTCAGCTTCTTTTTTCAGTACTAGCGTAGTGCCTTGTAGAACCCTTTCCCTTTTTCCCTCTGATTTTTCATTTTTCATACTCTTTTTTTTTCTCTTTATTTTTACAGCAATGCCACTGATTCTTTCCAGGTTACAGAGATTCGTTTTCTACGTTTTTAATAGCAACCATAAACTGGGATTTTATGACATAAGTAGTTTCATACTTCTACCACTAGTACATAGCATTGTGCAAATTGTGATGGTTCAAGGCCTATTTGTGGGATGTTCCATTAATGCCTACGGTATTCTAACTTTGAGCCAGAGTTTGGACCCTTCCAATGCATGAGTGAACACAAAATAAATTTTTGGGACAAAATAAATTGAATTTCTCACCAAATTCAATAAATGTTATATTGACCCCTCGAGCAACCACTAGATTTTGGTTCATTGAAAATCTAAAAATAAATTTTTTATTTTCTTATCAAAATATTTGTAGATATCATTTTGAAACTAATCTTTTTAACATAGTTGTGACAAGTCAAAAACTTTATTCCTCTTAATAAATATTTACTTCAATATTCAAATTTTAATTCTCTTTTAAGAGCATGACTTGTTATGACTAAGTCCGATCTTTGTTGATGAAGGTAAAGATAAATATATTTTGATACAGTTATTTGCATTTGAAGCTTTTAACCCCAAACTAATAAACAAATGATGGAATTTGATTGAGCTTCCTCTAATTAGCATAACTTCTAAGCCACTGTAAAAAAAGAGACCCAAACTAGGGGCGAGGAAAACATGTACAATGAATGAGCCAAAGGAGCATAATTTGCTAATCTGTCTAAAACAAAGTCCATCTCACGAGCACCGAACAATCACGGTCAGTGGCATCGTTTTGGTGAGCTTGACATTTTAAACAAGTGATATGTCCCAATTAGTTTATTTGCAGCCTAAGGTTTCTTTCTAGGAACAATATTTTATTTTATTTTTTTTACAAATAGGTGCCAAACGAGAAAGCCAAGAAAGAACAAACTTGAGAGGAAAGGAATGACCAATGAGGAGAGAGAAAGGGGTTTTGTGGGACATGGTGGGATGAAGTCAACAGAACCAGTGAGTTATCATTACCCAATAGCTAGCTGTGTACATTAACGCAGAGATTATTGAATTATGTCACTTTAATTGGTAGGTGATGAAGGAAACTTAAAAGGCTACTTGCTAATGGTTTTTTTTTTCAATTGCTTTTCTCATCCATGTCTCATGTTTGTTCCAAAACACACTTTCCAAATTCATGTTTAACTCTGTCAACGGTCATGTGCCCCTTCTTTTTCCTCCAACATACAAGAGGACAAATAAAAAATTAAAAAAAAAGTTAAAGCATTATTTCTTATTTTAGGTTGAAACCTATACACAAGATTCCCCCTTTTTTTTTAGGTGCTCGTAAATTTCATAAAATAATAAATTAATAATAAGAGTAAAACTTATTTTTAATCTCATAAAGATACATTATTTATCAATTTTATTTTTTAGATATTAATTTTATCGATTCAATCCTTCAAGTTTTAAGTCATTCATAAATTTTATCTTTTTATTTTTTTATTTTATCAATTTACTCCCTCAAAAGTTTTAAATTATTGTAAATTTAAAATTTAAAAGATTAAATTAATAAAATTAATCTTTAAATAACCAAATTGATAAATAATATATTTTTTAAGAATTAAAAATAAATTTTATCCTAATAATAATCATATCATTTTCTCTCAAAATATAATATCGTCATATTTTAAAAAATAAAATAATTTAAATTATGGGTATGTTAAGTAGTTAACATAATACATGAACATGATTCTACTAGAGAATAAAATTTTATGTGTTAAAATTTAAATTAAAATAAATAATTATTTTCTATAATTTCAATCAAGTTGAATTTTGGTCCCTATAGTCTTTTTTTTATATCGATTCTTATAATTTCACTCATTTAAATTTTGGTTCATGAGAGAATAATTTTTTAATAATTAAAAATTATAGGGATTAATCCTTTATGAAAAATAAATACTGATACCTTAATGAATAAAAATTATAGGAACTAAAACTCAAATGAGTAGAAAGTATAAAAATCAATACCTTAACAATGAGGACCAAAATTCAAATAAGTAAAATTATAAGAATGTATATTTAAAAAAATTATACAAACTAAAATTCAAATCAAGTAAAATTATAAGAACTAATTATTTATTTTAACCTAAAATTTAAAACACTATTCTATTGTTTTAAGTTGAGCTGTAATTGACTATTTTACATCAAAAGTTTATCCTATTTATATGATTTCTTTTTACTTTTGGTAAACAAAATGACAATAAAGTTGAGTTACTTCAAGATTATCAAACGGGACATTAATAACATGGGAGGATTTAAATTCTTTCGCCTAAAAGATACAAAGTCTTATTCAAATTTCTTTAATTAATCAAGCCAATGTGGAGCCAACATATTTTTAAAAATGTTAAAAATAGAGAAGATATAATGAATCAAATATCTGAATTAAGAGAAAAAAATAGGGTATTTGTCAGCATCCATATGGCCCAAGCTATAAATAGGTTAGCTATATGTGGACAAGAAGTGAGGTTAAGGGGCAAGCCCATCAAAATGCAATTTGTAAATACTTTTATAATGAGTTATGACATTATACATTGATTATTGATTTAGACTTGTTTCCTTTTGAAGACCCAAAAAAAAAAAGGACTTGGTATCCTTTTTCTCTTCGCTATTAACATGTTTGATTTTGCTTTTAAAAGCTTTTAAATTATGATTTGGACAAAAATTTATCTTTCATTACTTTTACTCAAAACATAATTTGAAATTTTTAAAAGTTAAACCAAACATCTCTGTATAGCTGTCCTTGAAATGCTCAATCGTACCAGAGAGGTTTTGTTCAAAAGTATTAGTAGCAATTTCACTAATATGCACCTTCAATATTTATGTAAAAAAATTGTGCAAAAAAAATGACGTAAGAAGAAGAAAAAAAGAAAAGAAAAAATGCTTGTCGATGTTGACATAACATAAGCTCTTTAGCTGATGCATGGATGTAAATAGGTGAAAAAAATTGACTTTTTCGTTGGTTTGCATCATGAACGTTCCAAAAGAAATGGATTTGTCGCTTTGTCATGATTCCCCTCTTTATGCAATGTAATTCTTGTAACAATGTGTTACATTTTCTGGCTTAATTCTCACATAGCACTTGTTAAAGTTTAGACATGACTTCGAGTTATATTATATTCTTTTTATAAATTATATCTAAAAAATTATTAACAAAAGATGCATTTAACTTTAAAGATATGTTTGGATAAAGAGATTTAACTATTCTAAAATGAATTTACTTTAAATAATAAAATAAAAAATATTAATTATTAGTAAAAAAATTAAAAAAAATAAATTTTAATAATATCATAATTTATTATATATATGAATGTATTTTATCTTAAAGTGAACTATTCACTTTAGAAAAATTAAATTTTAAATAAAAAAGTTTGAAGGGAAAATGAATGGAGGTAAATTTTTTATTTTGATTAAAAATGATCTTTATTTAAATTTTTTTAAATAAAAGAATAAAATAATAGATTATCATATAATTTTCATATATTTTCTTTTTTTATTTTTATAAATATTTTATAATTATTTCAATTTAAAATTAAAAAATCAATTATTTTTTCCTTTATCATCAAACTTTTCAATTCATACATACTCTAAGCAGTTTAAAATTTATTATTAACAAATTCAAATGAAATTATATCAACAATTTGTGTCTAATTTATGAAAAATTATTAAGTAAATAAAATGTTAGGTTGGTTTTTGAAAACATTAATTGATTTAGAAAAGAATATTTTAACTCACTAGTTGGAAACTTAAAATTGATGATCGAGTTTAGTTATTCTCTAAGTTTCATGGTTATTTCGTTCTGAAAAATAATGACCAGAGACTTTTTTCTTTTTTTGAGTTTTTTTTAAACTTTTCTTAAAAGTTATTGATGTGTAACCAGGCTAAGCAGAAGCAGAAAGGAGCTGAAGGATTGATCCTACCGCCTAGCTCTACTGTGGAAGGGCAAGCAGAAGGAAAAGTGGGTCATCATTGGCTGTGTCAGGTATCTGATGCTTTGGCCTTTATGCCATAGGCATCCATTACTTTTGTTGAATTTAGAAAAGCCACAAAGTTAAGAACTAACTATGGCAGCAAAATGATAGCAATGAAAGTGCCTGATACAGGCATAGCATCATCCATTTACATGGTAACTGAAGGCACAAACGTCTTATCATCTCTCTCTCTTTTTTTTTTAAACTAAACATATTATCATAAAATTTAATTTATTTAAATTATTTTAAAATTTTAATCTTTTCAAAACAAAAATAATAATAATATAATTTTTCCTTTAAAATATTAAAGCATCCTATTTTCTATTCTAACATATGTTTAGATTATAAAAATAAAAAAATAAATTAAAATTTAAAATTTAAAATATTAAAAATAAACTTTTTCTTTTATTTCCTTTTTCTCTATTTCTTTTATTTCAAACATAGCCTAAGAAAAAAATCTCTTTCTGTTCTTTGATTTTGGGTTTTAACACATCTTTTCCCTGTCACTTTTCAGTTAAGAGTAATTTTTCTTCCTACCAACCATATTCTTATTTCCTTGAGCCAAATTCAAAATATTCTTGTTAGATAGTATATGACATTATGGGTTGTTGTTTGTTTCTGAAAATTTGTTAAAATTGATCAAATGTGATTTGCCGGTTCTAAACATGCTTTGTTTTTTCCCTGCTGATTCATTTCTTTTTGTTCAGGTAAAGTGATGGGTCATGCTTTTGATGAAAAGGCTGGAGCTTACTACAATTTATAGGGTCTTTGGACATCAGAGACATTGGAAAAGTAAACTGTTGAGGTAAATTTGAGGTTAAGTTTTATTGTTCCAAGAAAATTAGATTTACTTTTTTTTTTTGGCGATGAATTAGATTTACTATTTAGTTCTCATTTTAAGGTTGAAACTCTAGTCTATGTTGGGAAGCAACTGTATTTACATTTGAATTAAGTGGGCTTTGTTCTTTTACTTTATCCACTTTATCCATGGGAAACTAGTATAAATCTTGAGATCTCCTGCCACAAAATTTATGAGAATTTGCATTGTTAATCATTTAAAATGCTATATGATCACAACTTTTTGGTAGTTAACTAATTATTGCGTAAAGAATTGTAATAATTGTGCAGTTGCACCGTTTTCCTGGATAGTGTTGAATGCTATATACTTATAAAGTTTGTTATATCTTTTTAAATTTTTTTAATACTTAATAAAGTAAGTATTAAATAAAAAAATAAAATATTTAATATTTTAAAAATATAAAAAATATTTAATACTTATTTCATTTAATAATTATGAAGATTATTAAGAGAATAAGTTAAAGGATATAAAATTATTCTATACTTATAGCATGTTTGGATAAGTTTTTTATTCAAGAAAAAATAGTTTTTTTTTAAAGTTTTTTCAAAAAAATTTTAATTATAAACTGTTCTAATCACAAAATAAGTTAATCCATATACATACTTATACTATAATGAAATATGGTCTTGGCTTGTAAGTTGGTTGATCCAAATTTAAAAACCATTTATGAAAATTCACAATTTGCCAATAGCATCTTTACTCCCATCTCCATTCATTACTTGGAAATTGGAATGCTAATTGAGAGGAAACATAAAACAAGCATTGAATTGGGATTTGAATCCTTTTATGTATCAAAATTATTTTATTAGAAAAAAATAAATATAAATTATATTATATTAAAACCTTGATAAATTATAAAGTTTATTTTTTATATTTAAATTTTTTTATATTTTTCTCTCCAACAAGAGTCTTTTATCCCTTGAAATGATATTGTGATGCCTAAATTCCCACATTTGATTGGGTTGGTATTTAGATGATGGTGCTGCCTATTTAAACAACTTGGGCTAGCCTTTTAAACCTCGTGATTAGGCCTAACAGTTGTCTCGGGTCAATTGGGCTTACAGATATAACTTCTGCATTAATTTAGTTTTATCTCTTACGTGATCTTCAGGTGGTAAATTATAGTAGATTGCCTGGTTTGAATGATATCCACTTTTCCACGGTTTCAAGATTTGGAAAAAGCTTTGCTGAAGACTCGTTGGAAAATCAATTCTAGGAAATCTGCACAAGAGAGTGCTTAATTGGTGTTTTTATGCAAGAGGGCTGAAAATAACGTTATAATTGTAGTTTATGTCTCTGCAGTAGAAGTAAACGGTAATAACAAGTATTAAAAGATCATGTTGTAGTACATACTTTCTGATCTGCGTTTTTTCTTTGTATTAACACAAACTTTGCCACTTTGCCGTATTCACTTCAATGTTAAACTCACAGGATGCAAAGCTGAAGTAGTCATGTTAACCTAGGTCATTTTCTGTTTTTTTTTTTAATTTTTTTAAAAAATTATGCTAACCATTGGTGACTAGAGCTCGCGCATTAGCAGTAGCAGAACCAAGACACCAAAGTCAGCAGGTGCACTTTTGTGCAGTGAAATTTTATTCAAATCTTAACAAACATTTTAGCATGCTCATGTGAATGAAAAACTTACATTTCATAATTGACGGGAAAAACAATGTGTTTGTTAAAAGACATTTTTATAGCTTAAATCAATTCCATTTTATTTAAAAAATTCTTGTACATCTTCATAAAAATTAATTACTTTTATCAATAGAATGTTGACATAGAAAAATATGGATGTTTATTATAAAAGTTATTGTTATACCTAAGTTAATATTTAGTGATAAATTGAGTTATTGTTGAAGTAAGAACATCTAAACAGTAAAGTGAATCTGAGTGAGAAAGAAACGTCTAAATATCTAAAATAAAACTTTTTTATTTAGTAATTTACTATCTTTTAGTGGTTTTTTAATTATAGTTTATTAATTCTTTTGTTATCGTATTATATTTTTTAACAAAAAAATTAATAAGATTCAACACACATTGAGAAAAATTTAAGTGGGATCACATTTAAATTAGAAGATTGATATTTTAAACCTAAAATTAACACATTTTTGTTAAATTTAAAAAATTTTCAGAGGGTGCATGTGTACCCCCTCAGTGCTTCCCTGCCATTCATTTTTCTTCATTGCCTGCCACTAGAAAAGGAATGAATTGAAGATGATGATAAAAGATGCGCAATCAAAGGCTTCAGTGCACAATGTAACATTGCCAGCTTCACATCCCTGAATTATATGCATGCCAAAAGCCACTGGTTCTGTACATTTTCTACGTGCAATGGATTTACCAAAAGGTAGGCCTGTCCTGTGGCTCGGAACTCTCTGCTTTTCCATGGAGATTGTATGCCTTTTATGGGGATTGATGATATCTTGACGGGACAGATAGAACCCCCTAGATGCAATTGACCACTCAAGACCTTTTATATGTAGTTTACAACTTTACTTGAGTGGTTAAAATAACAAAATCCTGTGTAAATAGCTTTTGGAAACGCAAAAAACTATGCTAAAGTTCGTTAGAGGATATGCAATTGATCAACGCATCAATTCCGAACAAAGTTATTACATCAAATTTTTAACCAAAAGCAACAGAAGTAGTTCTAACCATGCTTGTGGAAACGGGTAAGCAATCTTTAAATGAAGAAAGTTTTGCTCAAAAAAAAAAAAACCAACACACTTTCCCCAAAAACAAGTTCTTCCAAAGTCCAAATCCACCTCATGAATTTATTTTTCTTTCGAAAATTATTTAGTAAATATTTTCTTAATGATAGGCAATGCTTACAAAAATAAATTAATTAATCTTGCCGAAAATATTAATTATTGTTCTCAACAATTAAGTTCTCTAAAAACTGCATTACAAAAACATTTATAAAAAAGAAATCTAGAATAAAATAACATAATTTTTAAGAAATTTATGAGTAGTTATGGCAACTAGCCATTTATGAGTTTTCTCCAGCGCAACTCAAATCCTCAAAGGAGGAAGAAAAAAGGGAAAATGACAGTTTAGATTGGCGTATTGCAAAATAATACTAATCAAGATTATGAGAAAATTTTGATGATAAACTAATTTAACTAATAAGTTATCAATAGTTAACCATGAATTTGAACGAAAAGTTAGTTTAGTAGTTTACAATATGTAATTGTTATTAGTTAAATTAGTTTATTATATGGTTAAAACTTTTAGACCCTAATTAAAATCATTTAGCAATATGCTGACTTAAGTTGTTCTTTTTTTAATAAAGAACTTACAATACAAGAGTGCAGCTATAGAAATTGATAAGTTAGAATTCTAATAAAATGAACTTTAAGGGATATGATTCTAGTAAAGAACACTTTGTGCGAAGAGATAATTTTAATATTTTAAGTAAGAATTGATCTTACAGATATCTCATAAGAACCCAAAAAAAATGAAGAATAAAAAAAGAATAAAAATACATGCTTGTGTGGTGCTAAGGCCACTTCTTAATAATTGGTAACATATTCTTCTTATACACTGTATTATTAGACATGTGTTATTTCAATTATGTGGGTTACCTTTGACTTCTATTATTTATACAATAATAATGATTAGCATTAAAAACATTAAATTTTGTAGTTAAAATGAAAAACAAGGGTTTCTACATCAAAACTACTTAAAAAATTATATTTACTGATGGAAATTTTTTATTGCGATAGAGATGAATTTTGCTATGGAATTTCTTTAGCTACAAAATTTTAAATTTAGTAATGGATTCTATGACGGAAATTGAACTTATTAATGCATCTTTTGTGAGGGAATAAATTTGGTTGCAAATTCTATTGCTAAGCCTTAGCAACGAATTTTATAGCATATAGCAACAAAAATTGTCTGTTGCTAAATTTAATTTTTCTAATAGACACACACTTAATGTATTTAAAAATTTCTCATTGACACATACAAAGTTCCACCACACAACATTGAGAGAAGAAAAATGAGAGAGGAAATGATAAATGCACAAGAAAATTTTATAAATATATTGATTAATATATTAATTATTTTGTCACATGTTCCATATTATCTTGAATGAACTTAATATGGTTTTCTTTGAAAAGTTCAAATATATAAGTAAAATAAAAAAAATCACTTGCAAATATCATACAGATAAATTAAAGTGCTATATTGTGTGTTACCATGGGTTACCCGACGGGGTGGGCTGGCCAATTTAGTTAAGGATTTGGGAAAAAAATCCAACCTAAATAAAATCATATTTATTTCAAATCAAATGGACTTTTTGCCACACAAAAAAAAAAGGCTTTAAGCCTCTAATCAAGTCTAGAAAATAATGCTAACATCAAACTAAACAAGGCAGGAAAAGGAACCTGTTCAAACAATTACTAAGAAGTAGTGGTACGTTAAGAAGCCATGAAGATAACCGTATTGGGGTTTGATCCCATCTCCCTTTCCCACTCTCAAAAAAAAAAAAAAAACACTAAGAAATTAAGATTTCAACTTTGGCATTTGAGATTTGGGAATTTTTTTTTTTGTGTTTTTAGTTTTTTCTTTTATTGGGTTTTTTTTCTTGCTGCAAAAAGAAAAAAGTTTAATAAAAAAAGGCTTACTCTGAGTTCAATTTAACTTGCAATCAACAGAACAAATTATTTAAGCACATGTTTGGTTTACCTTAATTTTTTAAAAAATAATTTTTTAATTTTTTTAAATTTTAATTATAAAATAAATTAATTTAAATGTGTCTACTTTTAATAAAATTTAAATTTAACCCAGCTTATATTTTTTATTCATGGTGGGGCGGGCTAGCCCAACGGTCCATTGTGATCCATGGACCATGACACCTGTCTTGTTCTGAAGTGGGTACATTACATGGTTATTACAAAGACGAGTCACACACAGATACAGTACAGAGGCACTCTGTTTGCATCGCCCGCTCTCAAGTCTCGAGCATTTGTTCACGCTCGCTCCGGAGCTCCCAAAGCAAAGCTGGTGTGCCTCTCCACAGTTTCTCGGAAAATTCATATATATTTTCTTTTCTGGCTTCTTCAACTTCCCAAACTCCTCTCACTCGGAGGCTTTTCGTTCCTCTGATGGCTTCTCTCGCCGGATCAAACTGCCTCCCTCTCCAAACCGCCCGAGCAGGAGCCGGAGCCTTCCCTAACAGCAAATTCGGTCTCCGCCAATGGTCTCCGATTCTCGGAGCCAAAGCCAGTCAGCTCCGTCCCCTTTTCGGTCTTCGCTGCAGATCGAATGCTTCATTTAGCTCGTCTAGTACGATCTTCCCGTTTTTGTTTTTTTGGGTTTTCTCTTTTTGAGTTTGCCAGCAAATAAGTAAAAAAAATAATTTCTGTTTTGGTATGATAATGGCACATAGGTGAAAGAGCTCAGGTTGCCACCCTCGCGGAAGCAGGAACTGGAGCAGCCCAGAATGTGGAAGCGCCTGTTGTTGTGGTGACTGGTGCCTCAAGAGGTATTGGCCGAGCAATTGCGCTGTCGTTAGGTAAAGCGGGTTGCAAGGTTAGTGGGTCCTTTTCTATTTCAACTGGCAAACTATTGAGCAGAAATTGTTACGGACTCACTGTTGTCTTGAAAAATGGTTCTTTTAGCTGAATGACCCTTTTTTAATGGGGGAAGAATAACAATTAGTTTTGGCAAATTTCGGTGTATATCTGTAACTTGTTTACATGCTATGTGTTTTGGCATCCCCACTTGTAGTAAAATCATGAATCCTATCACTTCCTAGACATACTTTTGGTTGTTATTGGCTAGCCCTTTCAAGCAGGTGAACTACATTGTTGTTTCATCCGGGAAGTTGGATTACCTGGTTCTTTTGTTAAAACTTTTTCCCCTTTCTGTCACGCCAGAGGGCATCCCTGGACATGGGTCACACGCACTCTCCATTAATAATTAAACTCGCATTCTTAGCTGTAATACTGTCATGACTTACTTTTCAATTCTGCCATTCAGCTATTTGGGGTTTCTATTACAGGTCCTCGTTAACTATGCAAGGTCATCCAAGGAAGCTGAAGAGGTTTCCAAGGAGGTATAAGACCGCTGTCTAAAATTTGTGTGAATATTTGTATTGGGATTTACCTTGCTGTGACATGCTTCTTCTAGATTTTGTCAAGTTTAATTTCTCTGCACATTGTTGCCATTTATGACATACGGCTGTTTGTGCCAATTTAATATTGGGATCATGGTTAATTCTTTTTACAGAACATAAGTCTAACTATCCCATGCAGTTACTTTCATATATTTTCTTCATAGGCAATAATACTTGTGACTGCAGTATCCTACAATCTTGACCTATTTGTTAGTAGGGTAAAATGTCCCCTGAAATATAGCCCTCTCTCAACTTACCCCCTTGAAAAATATTTGTGATCACTTAACCTCCTGAAATTTGGATTTTTATCTCTTAACCATCCTGAAGTTTAGATTTTTATCACTTAAACCCCTTGGTATATATTTTTATCTCAACTTTAACGAATGTCTTGTTTGATTTAACTAAAAAAGTAACATTTTCACTTACAATCAAACTTCAGGGGATTAAGTGAATAAGTGATAAAAAATAATTTTTAGGGGGGTAAGTTGAGAGAGGACTATACTTCAGGTGGTAAAATGTATTTCACCCTTGTTTGTATAATATAATTCCTCATGTCTCAAATGTTTGTTACAATCATAAGTTGATGCTAGGTGCTTGCCTTTTCATAACTTTACAGTTTCTTAAAGTTTAATATACATCTTTTCTTTTCCCCAGAAGAAAGGAGTGTAAAGTTTTATACTCATAGTGCTAAGGATGCAGTATATCTATATATGATAGTGTATGTTACTTTGATAAATCAATGAATGTACATATTGATCCATGCTTGGTCGTATTTGTTGCTTATTTTACTTATGATAATGGTTCTTGTCATCTGTATTATTATTTATGAGTCAGTGTTCAAGTCGGGTTATACTGGTTGCCGAACTGCATTAATTTATTTGATTATTCCTTGCAGATTGAGGCATCTGGTGGACAAGCTCTTACATTTGGGGGGGACGTTTCTAATGAGGCTGATGTGGAGTCTATGATTAAAACTGTGAGAAAACATTCTTGAATTATTAGATTGACATCATTGATTATTCTACCTTGGCTGCTTCATGACTTTCACATCTGCAGGCAGTTGATGCTTGGGGAACTGTTGATGTATTGGTAAACAATGCAGGTAACTTGGATTAAAGCTCTCGTGCTAGCATTTTTTTTAATTTTCAAATTTCATACTCAAACAAATATATATTAATATATCATGGTTTCAGGAATCACTCGGGATGGTTTGTTAATGAGAATGAAGAAATCTCAATGGCAGGAGGTTATTGATCTAAATCTCACTGGTGTTTTTCTTTGCACACAGGTAAGTATATTCAGAATTTGAGTTCATGTTGAATTAAATTTAGCTTGTTTTTTAATTGGAGCTGAGATGGTTTATTTTTTGCAGGCAGCAGCTAAGATTATGATGAAGAAGAAGAAGGTGACACCACACTTTAATTTCTTTTTTTCCTTTTTACCGTATGATTTGTTTATGGGGGAAGGGGGTGTCGTTGGATAGAACCTTCTGGGCTTTAAATTGACTGCTCTCCTTGTCAATTCATCAGTTTTTGTTTTTATGCCAACAACAATGTCTGGGTAAATTACTAGACATTATTTTTTTATTATTAGCTGCAGGTTATATTTCTGAAGAAGTTCAATCCTAGTCTCTGTAGCATTTAGTCCATTGCTGTCTTATTTCATGATTTGCAAGATGACAGCTAGTGGTCGCTGGAGCTATCTACTTTCATATCTCAATCTACTAGTGTTTTTGCAGGGAAGGATAGTCAATATTACATCAGTTGTTGGTCTGGTTGGCAATGTTGGACAAGCCAATTATAGTGCTGCAAAAGCAGGAGTAATTGGCCTGACAAAGAGTGTTGCAAAGGAATATGCTAGCAGAAGTATCACTGTAATTTTCTAAACTCTATGCATTTCTGCTTGATATATAAGATGCAGGCTATCAGCCGATGGAATTAATTAAAACCCGGTGTTTCCTTACAGGTCAATGCAGTTGCCCCAGGGTTTATTGCATCTGACATGACTGCCAAGCTAGGACAAGACATTGAGAAAAAATTTTTGGAGACAATCCCCTTAGGTGAGAGTGACCAAAATATTTTCAACTCTGAAGCACTGGAAATTCTTTAATGACAGCTTCAAATAGTTGAAGATGTTGATAACTTACTCTTTCCACCTTGGATTCAGGAAGATATGGCCAACCAGAAGAAGTTGCTGGACTGGTGGAATTCTTGGCTCTTAATCCTGCTGCCAGTTACATCACTGGACAGGTCATTTATTTATTTCCCTATTGGTTTTTTTAAATAAAGAACTACCTGACTTAAACTAGCCAACTTCTCATTGAAATTCAATAAATTCAAGGCATATAATCAAATTTCAGATGAGATGAGTCGGATAACCTGTCCTATCATCTTAGGGTTCTATAACTTACGTTATTTACCTGTATATATTTTTCAATTCATATGTTAGGTGCTTATTTAGACCAGAATTGCTGTGTTGCAGGTGTTCACCATTGATGGAGGTATGGTGATGTAAGTCAGCAATCTGTTTCCCTAGAAACCCAAGCTTATGCACTCCTGAGTTCAGCCTCTAAAGGCCACAGAATTTCAATTTCTGTTATATGGTGATAGTTAATTCTATGCTGATTTTTGCTCAAGCTAGTGATACCTGGTGACCTTATACTAGAATTTTAGTTGAGCTTATCCATGAAATGAAAGAGGTGTTTAACAGGCTTTTTCTTAGGATGTGTTCGGCATCTTGTTGCATTTTGGTGACTCCTATGGTCGCGTTAACACTGAATGGGTATAATCTTATATTTTATGCAATTTAGCCACTTTGGGCATTACCACTTTGGTAGGGGTAGCTGTATTTGTCTTGTATGCTTAGTTTAGTCATGAGTATCTTTTTTCAAATAATACCCATGATAACATTGTGATCTATATAGTTAGTTATTACCATGACATGAATATATGATCTGTATTCAAACTCTTATCTATCTCAATCATCTAAGCTTAGTGTAGTGATTTTATAAATGCTTATGTCTAATAACCAAACAATTAAATGTTCTAAACCTATGCTTCTAGAGGTACAGCTAATAAATATCAAACACAAATTTCCATAAGAGAGTCCTTCATTTTATGATGCATTGTAATTCTAAAAGAAACTACATTTGATGTGCAGGATTGAGTCATGTAATGGCAAATGACTAGCGAAAAAGGTCAAAGAATTCTAACAGCAAATGATATATCAAGGTCCAAAACAATGAAACATCTAATATTCTGCTACCTAAATTTAATTCTGGTTTATATGAGATGGTTTTGCAAGGGCTTCCGCGCTGAGCATGCTCACATTTCCTACCAAATCAAACTAGAATTCATGGCTAGCTACAAACTAATAAATAGATGTCCGAACATAGCATGCACGGTGCTTTCCTGTTAATCTTAATCATCAACCAACTCTGAAGTCACAAGGAAGAGATCAATACTTTGTACCAGTGGTTCACGAGAAGAACTTGTAGTTCTTGGCTTGAACGATGATATTTCTCAGAGAACCAATTGGGGACAGTGTCATCAACAATATCCCAAGCACAATGCAGGTCTGTAATGCAAGGATGGAGAAGAAAATCAGCTAAAGCCTCAGTAAATTGTTGAATTAAAGAGGAGCCTATCTAAGGATTTTTCACGAGGTCAATGAACATACCCAATTGATTATCCAAGACCAGCTAAATCTCTTGGGTTTGTAAAGTTTTAGCCATATGATACAGGGCAGCTGCAAAGTAGGTAAAAACAGGACAAATTAAGCATGTGCATTAGCTTGGTAAAAAACCACAAAGAATGCTTTGCTTTCTGCTCACAAAGTATGATGTTGGAGCAAAGGCAAATCCTCCAAGAAATCCAAGAAGAGAACCAAAGAAGGGGATGCATATGCCTATTAACATTGTCAATGCTGCAAAAGTAGGATCAATGAGTTAAAAAAAAAAAAACCAATTTGATGAAGCTAGCTAGCAATTCAAACTGAAGAAAGCGTCCACACGTAATCACATACCGACGAATGCAGTGCGAGCAACCAAGCGGAGTGTAAAAGAAGGTGGAAAGTTCAAGTGCATCACCGAGTAGGTTTCTATCATATCGAACACTGGCATTGCAAATACCTGTTGTTTCCATAATAGTTACAAAATAGAACACATGAGAATGTTGGCCAAAATTACACAATAGCTAGGAAGTACGGATATGACATGGGATACAAATATAATATGACACAGTTCTTTCTAACACAAATCTCATAGATAAAATATTAAAAAAAAGTCAGTATTAGTTATTGTAAATATAATAAAAAACTATAATTTACCCAATTCATATGATATTACATTTATATTGATATAAATTAAAATAAAAGGCAAAAAAATGATTGCGTGATACAAACTAAAAGTATCTCCAAGTGTCAAGAAGTATTGGACACGTAAGCACAATAACTATTTTAAAGTGTCTATGCTTTCTTGCACAGCAGTAACCACTGAAATTAGAACTCACCTGGTAGCCTCCAATAACGTGGATAACAACAAACACGTTTGCAGCAGCAACGAGCCAAGGAGGGTGCTCCAGCGTGATGAGGATGTTGTCATCAACAGAGTTTCCAAAAATATAGTATCCGATGAAGGCAACAGGGAAGTAGCAGAAAGCCACTCCTAGATATGCGACAATGACTCCTTTCCACATGGGTTTCTTGGAAGGCTTCTCTTCGGTCGAAGGCATTGTTGCTTGGATTTCCAGAACCACGTTGTGGCCTGCATAAGAGAATGAGACATCTCCCAAGGCGCACAAGAAGTTGAATACACCATCAGCCGTGCTGTTGGCTTTGTAGCCGTAGTCCACATTTGGTACAACACCCCTTTCAATAGAAGCCACCCAAGCAATGGTTGAGTAGCTGAATATATATGTGGCACCACAAAAGGGGTCAATCAGTAATTACATAAACAAAAAGAGGTAATTACATTGATCTCCTTGAGTCGGGACTTATTACACCTGATATTTCTCTTGTTTGTAAATTACATTTAGCTTCCTTACTTTGTTATTTACAAAGGAAAATAATGTAGGAATCATATATAAAGTAGGAGAGGTAAGTATAATTTATCAAATAAAGAAGGGTATTAGGTTTAAGAATAGTACATAAAGTAAGGGATGTGAGTGTAATTTTTCAAATAAGAGAGATATCAGATGTAATAAATACTAATCTTAAGAGAGATCAGTGTAAATTATTCCTAAACAAAATGAATGACAATAGATATTAAGGTAAAAATATTTTACCTCCTTAAAGATAGTCCTTTCTCAACTTATCCCTTAAAATTTATTATCTCACTTAACCCCTTAAGATTTGGGTTAAAACCAAAAACGTAATTTTTTTTTAATTAAATCAAATAGAGATATATTTAAAACCAAACTTTAGGGGATTATGTGATAAAAATTCAAATTTCATGGGGGTTAAGTGATAAAAATACATACTTCATGAGAGTTATATGATAGAAAAAGACTTCACTTTTTGTAAAGTCACGTGATGTGTATGTGTCATATGTTTTGTTTGTAACTTTTTTTGCTTAACTTGAACATTAGAAGGTTAAGTGATACAAAATAAATTTTAAAGAATAAGTTGAAAGACCCATATACTTTTCGGGGTAATCTCTATTGGAAAATGTCACTCTTACACTCCTTTATCTACACTTTCTTGTTATGGGAAAACAAAAAGAAAGAAAAAGGTGAAGAGTAAATTTTCTCTTTTTCTTTTTTTCATAAAAGAAGAATATAAAAGGAAGGCGTTGATAAAAATGCGTATGAGTAACAATATTCATTTGAGTTTTACTCTAGATATTAACCAATTTTACCAATTGAATTGGAAGTAAACAAGAAGACATAGATACAAAATCCAGAGACAGGGGAGGAGTTTAATTACGCTAGAGACATGGCAGCTGCAGCAAGAGAAATAGCAGAAATAGAGTTCAAGCTGGGGCATTGACAAAGAACGAAGTTTACTGAAGCGAAGATAACAATCCAGTACGAGGTCTTGATGTCCTTGCAACTGGGGCAAACAGTGTCATGAACCTTCTTCAGTGATTTGCCCCCAGTGACCATGTAGGCAATGCAGGTGCCAACCTCGACGAGCAACTGCTGGGGAACCACGATCCAGAGACCCAGCTTGGGACCAAAGGCATGCTGACCTAACTCATGATACCTGTCGAATCTCACACCAGGCACCATTTCGTGCATCTCAACCATTTGCCACAGAGTGAACAAGGTGATGATCCATGACATGATAAGGATGACTGAACCAGGACCCCTATCAAAGGAAACCAAAAAAAAAAAAAAGCAAACAAAATTTCAGATATATAAAGTTATAAACATGACATAATCACCATTTGTAATAACAATGTATAATAAATCACCGAAAAAAATGCAAAAATTATTAGTAATTACAAGTAACAAACATAAGATAATTTTCAAGAGGAAAAAAAAACTAATTAAGCCTGGGATTAAGAGGAAAACAGATTCAAGATATATCAATCAATGATGGATCCAAAAAATTTGGATAGTGGAGGCAAAAGTAATATATATACATAAAAAAATAAATTTTAAATATTTATATTTGTTCATAATAATATTCTCTCTGTGATCTTACTTTAAAAATGAAAACATAATATATCTCATATATAGTTAAAACAAAAGAAGAAGAAAACCTATTACAGTAGATTGATCGTGAGTTACAGAATGAATCAAGTTTAAGAATATTCTCTTTCACCTCATATGTATAAATTAGGAGGCTAGAAGTTAAACTTTGAAAGATTTTCACAGTTTTAAATACACAATCAACCATTTTTTTAGAGCAAATGCCTTTAAATTAAAAACAAGATTAATAAATCCTATATATGTTAATAAAAATATTTGTTAGTGAGTGGGGTCATGTGCCCTCACACCAATGCACGTAGATCCGTCCCTGTATATCAACATAACATTGTCACCATTTGTAATTGCATTGCAGTGCTTACTGAAAAGAAAAGAAACAGGAGAAACTCTACAAGTCTAGATGCATAGGTTAAAAATATAAAATTATTTATATACTTTTATTTAATAATTTAAAATTTTAAAATAGTTAGATTTATCACGGTATAAACACATAAGACCACCATTGAATTGGTTATCTTATGTGTTTACTCGAGATGCATCCAAACGCGTCCAAGATGAAAAATTGCTAGGTAGTTTAAACAAAGTAAAGTGAGTTCCATTTGGCATGAGTAGAGTACTGCATGTGGCTACTTAGCATATATATCAGTGTTTCACGATATATAATTACCAGCCCATTTTTGACATGGCATAAGGAAGGCTGAGGACGCCGGCGCCAACCATGGCGGTGAGGTTGTGGAAGGCGGAGTACCACCATTTGGCTTTCCTGGAGGCAGTGACAGGAAGCCAATCTTCAATGGCCTTCCGCTTCTCCGGTGGTGGCGGTGGTTGTGGATCGTTAGTCATTTCCGTTCTTCCTCCTCGATCCTTAATTGCGTAGCTAGTTTAGTTTCGATCTGCTTATTGGCAATGGCAACCACTTAAAAAGTACGTCGCATTGATGGGGACGAAAGAATCTTTCCTTCTAGAGCGCAACTGCCATCACTTGGAATTTGCAAGGACGTGTCTAAACCTAAAAAAAAGGACAGAAAACAAAAAGAATTTCAAAGGAAATGGAAGTTGGAATCAACGCAGCAGCTATAAAAAGCAAAGCTAAGTTAGCTGTGCTAGCATGCGCTACTTTCTCGGTGGAATCACTCGGACCACCACCCATTTATGACGTGAAGTTGATGCAGTGATGAGAATTCTACTATTGTCATTTTGGTCCACTCTCCCTTTTATCTAATATTATGATTAGAAGTTTTTTTTTTTCAATGATTTAAAAACCAAACTGACTGTGTTGGCATAGTTAAAATAAATTATGTCTTTAGGCACGAGAATTATGATTCTATTCTTGGATCCTGGTTTAGAGAGATTAAGTTTATGCATGATATGGTTTAAATGGACCAAACTTTATCAGAATACTTTTGATTCATATGAAAAAATCAAATAGGATATCAAACTAGTAAAGATTTTGGTTTACGTTTTAATTGATACTGATTAAATTGATGGTCAAATCAGATGATTAATTAATTAATTAATAATATATATTATTAAAACTAATAACATGAACTATGAAAGAACATATAATTTAAATTTATAAAGATAATGCATACTTAATCATTAATATATCTTAATTCATTTAGCCGAAGCTTAAACAAAGCAAACTAACTTAGAGTACCAAAAAAATTAATATATGTATTAAAATTGACTTGATTACATTTTTGCTCAAATAGAAAATGCCAACGTGATACTAAATTTTTTTATTCTAAATAAGTAATTTAAATACATTTGACATGGATATAATTTTTTAAATATTTAAATTAACCTTAATAATAAGATTAATTTTTTTTATTAACTTTATCTTTATTAAGGTTAACTTATGTATTTAAGAATCATATATATGTTAGATGCATTTAAAATGATTTATTTAAAAATAAAAATTAATTTTTTTTATGTTACATCGACATTTTTTTGATTAGGTTTTTAACAATGTACTTATAGAGGACTAAAATTGCTCATTTTTTAAAAATAAATCAACTAAATAGTTTATTTTCAAAATTGAATGACTACATTGTTTATTTTAATAAAATAGATTGACCAAAACTGTAATTAAGCCATTAAAATTATAATTTCAAAATATTATATTTAGAATTTTAATTCAAAAATAATACTTATCCATTAATTTTTCTCGTTACTTTACATGATGGCAGATGATTTGAGGAATCATCAGAATATAGAGTCTCATTTCATAGCCCAACTTGTAAGTAACACATGCTAGATCTTGAAAAGAATACATGGTTGAAACATTTTAGTGAGAAGAACCAGAGTAAAATAGCGAATGTCTGACCCAAAAAAAAAAAGCAAAAGAAGCATCGATCAGCATTGCTGCTCGAATTTGGAGTTGGTGGTTGGTTTTCAAGTATAAGTTGAACATTGTGCAGATATTGTTATCACTGCATGCATATTCTACAGAAACCTTTGCAAACACATGATTACAAGCTGAGAGAAAATATATTCTTTTAATGGTCTTACCAGTTGGCTCACACCTATTAACATTTAGGCAACTAAAGAACTGAAACGATTGTCACTCAGATTTGACCTTCTGCTGCTATTTGCATCTTCCAAAGCCAGGCCTTGTGCTCCAAAAGAAAAATACTTGTTCATCAATTTCTTTCTGAAGGAGCCCTGTTTGTAGTTCAACTGCAGTGTACCGTCATCTATTGATCGATTGGAGCAAGAGGGTCCCATTATATCAACACGTTTTTGTTTATTGATCGAAGAAAGAGAAGAAGCTGATAACTCTTGAAAAGGATTAGGAGTCGAATGAGCAGCAAGAGGCACTTGTGGCTTTACCTGAATTACGCCTTGCATTAGGCCTGCAGTAAACAACCTTTTGGTGGATGGACTTGGAAGATAGGTCCTTATAGACAATGTTCTTTTGTTGTTTTGAAGGGAGCACGATTTTGAGTATCTTTGCCGTAATGGGATTGGAAACTCTTCCAAGTTTTTGCTTGAACTGAAAAAATTCACAGAATCATCATCTTCCAACTCTGAGGCATCTCCTTTTGTCTCTCTTCTCTTAGACCACCGGAGGAGAAACTTTAAGCGCCTTGCAGCATAGTTGACATTACTAGACTTGCTGTTATATGGGGACTTGGCTGACGCAGAATTGCTTAGTTCACTTGACCATGAATTTGATTCAACACTTGCCTGGTCGTAGTTGGCTTCAGATGCATTCCCAATGCCTGTGTACAAGAATATCTCTGCATCTGGTATTCTAAATGAAGTTCCAGGGCTGGTTCCAATGCCATGGGTTTTCAGATGAGAAAGAAGGGCATTTCTTGCCATATAATCCTCACGATTAGAGATCCCTCCAGCTGAAATCAGCTGCTTGATTAAGATCTCAGAAGATACTGATCGTGGCCTTTGCTTCAGAAGATCCAAAGGGGTCATCCCATCAGCATCACGAATGTTCAAATCAATTGATGGAACAGACATCAGTAATTCCACTACATCATATTGGATGTTATCAACCACTGCTACATGAAGAGCTGTTCTTCCATCATTGTTCCTGATGTTGATGATGTCCTGAATTTTCACAATCTTTTCACTTACCAATTGCTTCATGAGCTCAGTGTGCTTGTCCAGTCTACGGAAACCAGGGCTTCTGAAACCAGCCACTGCCATATGGAGAAAAGTATCTCCATAGTGATTGGTTAACAATGCTAATGAGGGAGATGCCAGAATCAGAATCTCTACCACAGCTAGGTAACCCCTGTAAGAAGCCACATGCAATGCTGTATTCCCTTGAGCATCTGTTGAGTTGATAATATCAGATGATACAACTAGATTTCTCACCACCTGCATCATTAGAATGATCAAAATAAGTGACGGTTAATTTATTGACACAATGAAAATGCAGGAAGTATGCAAGTTTGGACATACTGAACTTCTGTAGCATCAACTGTCCCCAAAAGTATCAAATATGAAGATAAGTGACAGTCATAAAATACAAGTCACTTGTTTTTTAAGCAAAACATTTAACAGGAATTGGAGTCTGTGTACAATATTCTATGGTTTCTACCCCTAGTCAGGTGCCACAAGGGTGTGCAATGTGCCAATTGGAATAAAGCATCAAGACATAATGTAAGAGGAATTCACCCAAATGTGTATGGTATAATTGGTAATATTTGAACAGTGTACTCAATATAGTACATTTCACACTTGTATTGAAGGAACCTGATCTATTGTGAAGCTTGATAATGCAAAGAACTAGATGTTCTGTAGCATGAGTATCTATAATCAATGTTCTATTCCAACACAACAAGTAAAGATTTATGTCTTTTTCATGCTCTCCTACTACGTCAGCAAATAGGAAAATCTAATGATAAACCCAAAAAAGACCTGAGTTCTGAGATATATGATCTTATGATTTTTAAGTACAAGAGTGACATTAAACAAGCAGGAAAGGAATCAAGAATTATCTAAAAGCACATTTAGTGAACTGGCTCACCTCAACCTGCCCTCTGCCAGCAGCTGCATGCAAAACCGTGCATCCTTGGGCATCTCTATAAGTCAAAATGTCAGAAGCACTTCCGAGAAGCTGCTTCAGTATTTCCCAATTCCCTCCTCTGGCAGCAGCATGAATGGCCCTGTTCATCACGTCCCTCTTGAAAATCCTACCACTTTCATTTAACAACTCTTCCAATTCCGCTCCAGTGCTACAGCACTCCTTTCGCGAGAGGGCAGAATCAAGCAGGAGCTTGAAGACCTCAGAGTTCTTGCTCCTGGCCGCAGCATACAGTATGTCAGTGACTCCGTACTCTCCTTCTCCGAACACCAGCAAAGGGTCTCTTCCCAGCAATTCCCGAACAAATTCCACATCCCCAGCTGAGGCAGCAGTGTACAGAAGCCATCCGCCATAGCCAGCTCGAATGAGCGAGTTGTGCCCTCTTCCTGTCTCGCACTCGAGCAGAAGGTTCCTGGCAACCTGCGAGCGACATTTGGCGACATCTTCGAATTGAGCCTCGTCGTCCCACACGGTTTCGAGGCGGCGAATCCGGCGAAGGGAAGTGAGCTTGATGAGGAGGTTGGTGTCAAGGTGGAGGAGCTCCGTGACCAGATCGTAGAGGCCATTTGCAGCTGCCCAATCAATGGGAGATGCATACCACCATTGGTCTCCAGTGCTCTCCCAACGAAGAGGGAAGTACGAGGGAAGCATTGTACCCCAGAATTGAGGCTAAACTTCACAACAAAGGGCACGCAGCACCACTTCCACTTTGTTCAATTTCAGTTCCTGGCAGCAGAACAGAGTCGCTTTTTAGAACCCCCATAAAGTGAAAGAACACCAAGAGAAGATATGCTTATTCTCTTGGACTGAAAGTTTCTGAAAAGCCAATGATGGGGTGAAAATTCTGGGAACTGGGGTGTGAACAGTGAAGTACAAGGTAACCAAACCAGGATGCGATGATTGCCAACAGGAAGAAGTTAACCAACTAACTAGTGTTCCCGGCAGAACCTGGTAGCAAAAGCAGAATGTTGAATACAGTAACAGAGAGAAAAAGAAAAGCAACTAGAAACTGTAGTCGCTGGATATAGATAACAAAACGAGAATGATCACTTGTTTGTGAGGAATGGCACACTTCTTTATCTATGGTGGAGGAAAAGTTAAAAAGGAGGCATAGAAAGATTGAGATTCTCTGGTCCGTGAGCACCCATCCAAAGGATATTTTTTTTAATCAATGAATATTGGAGAGACCCCACAAGGTTGTTGTCGTTGTTTCGTTCGCTTCAGGAAATTTCAAGGATTGTGTCCTTTATGTAGCCGGACATCGAGCACTCATTTAGCCGGGCACATAAAAAAAAAATATAGAGGGCACAAAAGTTTTTGTTCATAACTTTATGCTACTGAGGCAAATTCCATTCATACATGATTTAGTTCGCGTGACTCATGCTGTGTTTTAGAAATTAATTCGGATATTTCTAAATATATCATAGTGAGAATTTAGCCCTCAGCGGGCGGTAGAGAGAACAAGTGAGGCACACAAAGGAAACTCTTGAGGTAGGCCAGCTTAAGAAGCTTAAACGATCAATCCTTTGGTTTCATAAAGATTGGAGTAGTAAGTAACGCCCTTAATGGAAGTTTTAGGTTTCTGCAATATGATGCGGGGAGGGGGATGATACACACTTCATTCTTTTAACTTTTAAAAATATATACTTTAATTCAAAAATATAACGTCTGTCTAAATTTAGACAGACTGCTACGTGTGATCAGTACGTAAAGACATTTTAATTGAAGGATACAAACAGTTTTTTCATCTAAATTTAGATGGATGTTACACTTTTAGACTTAAATGCACGCTTTTAAAAGTTAAAGGACGAAACTATATATTTTTAAACTTTAAAGATCAAAGTGTATATAAAACAAAGTTAAAAGGATTTTTTTTAGAATTTTTCCTTCTTTTAATGATAATTAGTAAGATTAAAAAATAAGTGAAAAAATATTGTTAAATAAAGAAAAGAAATAAACAAATAAAAAAATAAAGAATTTTAAGAAAATCAATTAAAAGGTAAATTATGATCTATTAATTATCACAGATAATAAACACATTAGAACATTTAACATTTATATCAGTATTACTTATTATATAATTATTATTTATTTTAGTTAAATATTAATTTTTTTTTTCACATGACAAAATCAAACTCTATATGTTCTATTTTTAAATATTATAATAAATGGAAGAACACCATGAGACAGTAAAATGTGCACTCCAAGTTTAGCATTTGCACATGTCTATGTATCATAAGGTGTGTTTGGATGACATTTATCTCATCTTAACGAATTTTTTAAAGTTTAGACAAGTTTTTATTTATTTTTTATCTTATTTATTTTAGTATTTATATATTATTTTTTAAATATAAATTTGGTCTCAAAAGCTTGTTTGATCTAAACTAACTATTTTTTACTATTAAGTTGAAGGTGATTGTTTCCTAAACATCAAACTCACTTCAAATTAAAATCAAATTTACAAAGTCTAATTTAAACACATACTTAATTACCAACATCTACCCTATTTTACATTAATGCAAACGTAAATGCTCCAACTTTCTCTTAAATGCCTGTTGAGGTTGATAACAATTCAAAACAAACATGCTTTTAAATCGATGAACCTTAATTCACGAGGCCAAAATGGCCATCGAGATGGAAACAAAAAATAGTTGTAATAAATAGAAAGAAAAATGTACAATAATTTAATATTAATTTAATATTATTATAAAAAATTTTATATTATCAATTAATTATATATTATTAAATTATTATAAAAAATTATTAATAATATATAACTATATGAAAGGTCAGTCAACAATAATAGTGTAAAAATAATTTTAATATTAAGAATAGATTAAAAATAAATTTTAAAATAATATTTTTACATTATGATTTAAGTATAAAAATTTTTTATGCTAATATTAAATTATATGTTAGCATATAATTAAAAGTATTTGATTATAATATTAATATTTAATTAAAAAGTTAAACTCTTTTAATTATGTATAAATATATCATTAAATAATAATATAAAATTTTTATATATATAAATTAAAATTAAACTATAATATTTTCATTTTTTATCAATTAATTTTTACTGAGAATTTTTGTTAATATCTTAATTAAATAGAAAAAAAGGGTTTTGTAAATGCTTTTGGAAAAAAAGAAAGAAATAAAGATGATGCTTTTAAGATGTGGTTGATTAATCAAATCCCGCTAGGAAAGGGCCGCCCCATCTTTGGCTCTTTCCACGTGGCCAACATCCCATCGGAGAAGCCGAGAAACATTGGGAGCCTTGACTTCACATCAAAACAGTGAACATGCACCAAAACATGATTGGTGCAATGAAAATGAATAACGTCGTAAGCAAATTTTATTTTAAGATTTCAAATCTTAGAATTCTCACTATAATGAGAGCTTATCATATTATTTTTGTGCGTAAATTATGTGAGATATTGTAATTTTTATTCATAAAAAAAAAGAGAATAGTAAATCTGCATTTCTTCTGCTAAAGCTAATTCATGGGATCACGATATTCGATGCTTGCGCTTGGCTTGTTCTTCTCTAATCAAATGGACAACGCATGTGCTACTGCCTTTTCAATTGTGCCACAAAGCCTCAAAAACAAAAAGGTCAGACAAAATATTACTTGTCTAATCATAATAATGGGTCAAATACTAATACCAAAGCAAAAAGATCAAATAACAACACATTTCTTATATCCATTTCATAGGTTCCATCTCCATTCAGAACACCCTATTTTGTTCAATGAAATAAAATTATTAAAATAAAAAAGTATAAAATATTACATACGATAAAATTAAAAACTTTTTTTTTTTTTGGTTTATCGGTGGGGGTGATAAAATTTAAAACTTGAAACAATACAAAGTTCCAAATTCCATTACCCACAAAGTCTAGACCCCTTGACCCAATTTTTAAAACATAAACTTATCGGCTTAATTTAAATGCCCAAGCCCATTTTTCATTTCCCTCATTCATTTGACTTGAAATTACTTTTGTCCCACGTAATTTATATGGTTTAGTAGACAAAACATAACTAACTACACATAAACCTTAGGGAGAGAGAGACATGGAAAACAAACTGTTGCTTATATTGACATGATGATAGTAGAAAGATAAAAAATAGTTCCATATCTCTTAAACAAGAGAGGAGTTAAAACCAAACTCTACTAACTTGACCAAAATAAAAATGATTAGTACTTGGTGTTACACTTATATCACCCACGATAACACAAGTGTTTTATTCCGAAACCCACTCTGAATCCACACCAACATAACCTCGACTGAGACAATTTAGAACACGAAGTAATCTAAGCCTGGCTCCTTCAAGCCACAGATGCAATGTGGGCAATCAAATCTACCACACGGGAACTGCAAAGAAAGAAACAAAATCGAGGGTGATTATCAGCACGAACTGCAAAGTAACAAGAAAGAAGGAATCAAAGAAAACGTTTCCCTATCCAAGGATTCAAGGCCTGGTTTACCTGTAACCCCATTCGTTGTCATACCACGACACAAGTTTTACAAAGTTATCATTCAAAGCAATTCCAGCCTTGGCATCAAATATGCTTGACCTGCATCAAAACAGCCATCATGCATACCAATTAGTATTCACCACAATAACCAATAAACTGATCATGATAGTTTCTCTTTTCACAGTTTCACCAACAAAAAATGACTGAGAAACCAACGTTGCTTCAAACTTCAAAGTTTAATGTTACCTGCTGTCACCAACAAAGTCAGTAGACACGACATCATCTTCGGTGTAACCCAAAATTCCCTTAAGATTGCCCTCTGATTCCTCCCTGGGTATTGCCATTTCACCACAGGGTTAGAAAGAAGCAAAACATATTGTAGAAAGGAGTCAAGACTCTTTGCTTGCTTACCCAAACAATTCAATTTGCAAAATGAGGGGACTGAGAAGAGACTTCAGATCATTTTAAAACTTGGTACTTACTTGATAGCAGCTTTGATCTGCTCGTAGGTTGCCTTCTTCTCCAACCTGACAGTGAGGTCAACAACCGAAACATCCACAGTAGGGACTCGGAAAGACATTCCGGTCAGTTTACCATTCAGTTCCGGAAGAACTTTTGTTACTGCCTGTTTGTCCCAAATTTAACTTTCAATTGGTGAGAAAGAACTGCAGCATTCAAATAAAATATTTTTTTTTGAACCAGAAGTATCCCACTGGATTCGGCCCGTTTTGAACCGCTCGCTGGAATGACTTTTTCCATAAGATGCGACTTCACACGGCTCAGCATTCAAACAAAAATTTACTCCATTAAAAGAGTATCAATTCATATATTAATTAACAGGTACCTTGGCAGCTCCAGTGCTGCTAGGAATTATGTTGAAGGAAGCAGCTCTTCCACCTCTCCAGTCCTTTTTTGAAGGACCATCAACAGTCTTCTGAGTAGCTGATGAGTCACAAAAAGTAGACAAGGAGTGTCATCTTAATCTTGAATTGATTCACGTCAGATAATAATTCAAACAGACAATATAGCTAAATAGCTGGCTAATAACCTGTGATGGCGTGAACAGTGGACATAAGACCCTCCACAATTCCAAATCGGTCATTGATAACCTGCGGAAAATTGAGCTTGGTGAAGAAAGCAAATAACACTAGCAAATTTAAATTCAGATATAGAAGCTCCAATATCTCATGAGGATCTCGGATAAAAACCTTGGCGAGGACAGCAAGGCAATATGTAGTGCAGCTAGCATTGGAAACAATATCAAACTCTGGCTTGTATTCCTTCTCGTTAACACCAACAACAAACATGGGTGCATCCTTGCTTGCGGCAGTAATGACAACTTTCTTAGCACCACCCTAGTCACCACCAAAATCCAAATCAATCCCCATTTTAAATCATGAATAATCCTCGTATAGCATAAAGCTTCCTTTTTTGAGAGATGCAGGGACAGAGTAACAAGACTAATAGCAGGTGACATTATGGACAAAGCCCATATAAGTTTTAACACTGAATCTATTAGTTTTAAGTTATGGTTGCGGTTACAATCGTGGTCTGCAACGACGAGTTGTTGAGGTTTGCTGATTCCGTCACAACTCGGACAGCATTACTTTGATGCGGTTGATCCGCAACAACTGCAATGCAACCGCAACTACAATTGTAATTTAAAATCTTGTGACAAACCTTCAAGTGGGCAGCAGCCTTTTCCTTGTCTGTGAAGAAACCAGTTGACTCAACAACAAAGTCAGCGCCAGCCTCAGCCCATGGGATTTCCTCAGGGTTCCTGACATTCACAATCGTCGAAGCAATAAGGAAACACAAAAAAGAATTAAGACACAGAAGGGCATCGAATCGTAGTGTCTGTCTGTCTCCTTTTACAAATCAGAGACTGAAAGCACATGAAAGAAACTTTACCTGATTCCAAAAACGGTGACCGGCTTGTCACCAAATAGAAGGGTCTTAGAGTCCTTCACCTTAACATCGTAATGCTTCCACTGGCCATGAACAGTGTCGTACTTGAACATGTATGTCTGCCAGAGAGCAATGAAACCACAAATTAAAGTTACATGTTAGCAAAAGCCAGTACCTCTCAAATGCAAGTTCGAATCTTGTTTTTTGTTTTCTTGGACAAAACACGATCACAGCTCCAAAGGTAAGGGTGTTCGTAGTTTAATTTTTTTATATTCGATTTTATTTTAATTAAAGAATCAAACTTAGATTCGATTTGAATCATTGAATTTTTTGTTAAGTATTTTTTTTAAAAAAATCATATTTAATTTAATTTTTTTATAATTCAATTAATAATAAATTGATTTAAATATATTAATAAAATAATAATCAAATAAATATAAATAACAAAGTAACTTAAATATTTTTATAAAAATAATAATAAATTAAAATATAATCATATATATATATATATATATAAAAGTTTGGTTTGATTGAGTTACTTAAATAAAAATAAAAAATTAAACTAAACCAACCAATTCAGTTTTATGTAGTTTTTTGGTTCAATATTTTTAGTTTTGATTAGTTTGATTTGGTTATGAACACTACTACCTAAAGAAAAAGGCTTTACCATGTAATCAATGGCGATGAAAGGATCGTTGATGGCAACGAGCTCAACATCATCCCTTTGAAGGGCAACTCTGGCCACCAAGCGGCCAATCCTTCCAAATCCTACATACAGAGTTCGCATAAAACCAATGGTACTACTCACACAATTAAATAAAAAAAAGCACCAAAACCAAATGGAAAGCATGGTTAGTCACGAAAGATTAAGAAAATCAATTACCATTGATTCCGAGCTTGATCTTCTTGTGTGATGCTGCTCAACAAATGAACAGAGTCAGAAGAACTTATCAACAAAGAAGACAGCTCAATAGCTCCCAAGGTTAAACCATTAAACTAGTAAGCCAAAAAATTAAAAAAAAAAAAGAAGAAAGAGCCAAATATATTATGCATAAATGGGGAAGAAGAATAGTAGCATACCCATGAGAGAACGCTTGAATTGAAAATGGCGCGCTAGAGAGTGTGCGTACGAGATTAGCAGAGACAGAGAGAGAGAGAGAGAGAACTAATTTATTACTGTGATTTTTTTGGCGAGGAGGAAAGGCATAAAAAGGGGCTATTTAAAGGGCGGCAGGTGAATGAATAGTTAATACAAATGAATTGGTTTTACCTTGAGAAAGAAGAAAGGAAGGTAGCTTCGAGAATGCACTGAAAGCCAATGGCTTGCCGCTAATTTGTTTATAAAAGGGTCCATATTTTATGAGACCACGCGCTACATTGGCATCTCGGCTCACTTTCGGTAAACTGTACATTTACGAACGGAAATTAAAATTAAAACAATTAATTAATACTTATAATTTTATTTGATTTAAATTTTAATTTTTATAGTTTTTTTTAAATATTAATTTTTATAATTTTATTTATTTAAATTTTAATATTTTAAAAATTAATATTTTAGTAATTAAAAAATATAAAAATGAATTTTTTATAAAAAATACATATTAATATTTTAATAAATAAAAATTATAAAATTTTTAATTTAAATAAATAAAAAATATAAAAACTAATATTTTAATTATAAAGAATAAATATAAATGAATAAAATTATAAAACTAAATATTCAAATAAAAATTATAAAAAATTAAAATATAAATCAAATGAAATTATAAAGATGAATTATATATTTTAACTTTTTTAAACTCTTCATTAATTCTCATACTAATTATGATCATTTGATTAGTTTTAAAATTAATTTTTAGCTGAAAATCAACTTTTAATGAAAATAATTCAGCGACAACTTTTTGCATGGTGAAATTAATTTTAAGACCAGACCTAATAATATTTTTTCAAAGATCCTTACATGTTATAAAAATAATATTAATAAATAATAATAGTAATTTTTAAAAAATAACATTTGTTTTATTATATTTTTAAATAATAAAATAAATTCAAAAACATTAAAATTTAAATTAGTAACTCAAAGTACGCGTACCTAAACCCTTGCTCGTGAGGATCATTAATTACAAATTGGAATATTCGAGAATTCTGGGTTTAGACTTGACTAGCCGCCCTGCTGCGGGGCGTTGAAAGTGAGAATCCGGTGGGAATACATTGAATTGAATTGTCTTTAGATCATGGACATTCTAGAGAATATTTTTTTAGAATCTTATTTTTTCTTAATTTTTTTTATAATTAAATTTAATTTTGATTTATTATTAATATATTATTATTTAATTTTATATTATTAAATTATTAAATAATTTTAATTAAAATAATAATTAAATAAAAAATTAAATATTTTTAATAAGATAATAATATATAATTAAATAATAATATAAAATAATTTTATACTAATAATAAATTAAAATTAAAATTTTAATATTTTTTAATATTTTTTTATTTATTTTTATATGTTATTTTATAATATTTTTTATTTAAAATATTTATTATTTAATAATATTAAAAAAATATTAATTAATTCTTTTTAACTTTATTTTTGTGTTTTAATACAGAGAAAGAATTAATAAGATAAATAAAATTAAAAAAAATATAAATGAAATGAAAAAATGATAATTTAATTATATTAAATTAATTTTTTTTATAATTAAAATTATTTAATAAATTTTTTAATTTGTATATAATTATTTTAAATAATAAATAAAAATGAACAAAAAGAATAGTTAATAAATTAAATATCAAATAAAAATAAAGTATTTAAGTTGTTCAAAATATATAGAATTATTTATTTTTTTTTTAATATTTGTAAATTTAGATCATATATATATATATGTATTTGTAACAGTGCAACGTACGGGATATTTAGTTTAATTTATATTTATCAGATTATATAATAAAAAAATTATTTATTAATTTATAAGTCATATATAATAATAATCAAAATATTATATATTACAAAGAAAATAAAACATATAAATTAATAATAAATTAATAATTTTATTATAAATTGAATTGATTAAATAATATTAAAATTTAATTTCAAAGGAAAAATTTTGAATATCTACTTCTTAGGTCTTGATTATTTCCTAAATTTTTTACTCTACTATTAATAACTTAATCGGCAAATTCCTTAATAGACTCTGTCAAATGTTAAGGATTCATTATAAGTAAAATTCATCTCAAACACATTTTATTTTTATTGTGCCATCTATGTTTATATATTTTATTATTCAATTTGAGAACTTTACAATGACACCATAATTTTGAGAAATTGATAGTAGCCCTAAAACATCTTCTATTATCTTCTCTTATTAGCCTTAGTATAACAGGCAAGATTTGTCTAAAATTTTCTCCTAAAATTACAACCTTTCAACTGATTTCCATATATCTTGTTGGAATTAGAGAATCACATAACAGTAAGAGTACGATCCAATGCTTAAAAATCCCATTTGTTGATCATGAAACATCACTCCAAATAATCAGTAGAGTTTGATGATTTAAATAAATTACAGAATATAATAAATTTAAAATAAAATTATTAATAAAAGAATGGAATAATAAAATTCCCTATAGCATTTTAAAGAAAGATGTCAAATATACCATATAGTAATAATACAACATAAAAATGAAAGTGAAACAAAGAATTGAAGTATTTATTTCCAAGAATGAAAGAATTAATGCTTGTATAAACTTAAATGATCATAATTTCTGTATAAAATTAAATGATTAAAACAAACGATTAAGGGAAAAATTCCAAAAAAAAAAATTATTTACAGCAGCTGGAATTCTGTTGTCGAAAGCTCTTCCGTGACTTGATCTGGAGGTCGTGAGCTTCAAGAAGCAAGTGGTTGAACATTATCTTCTATGCATTCTATTAGGGAATTGAATATGACTTTTCTTGTTCAAAGAAATAAAAAATGACAATATATCAAGTAAAAAATCTCATTATTATTTTAATATTTATGTGTTAAAGCATGAAAAACAACTTTATGTTGAAAGAGTAGCAATAAACTTCATCAATGCAAACATCTTCAACTACCAAGAGATCATAAATGCACCTAATGCCAAAGCTAAACCACTTTCCACCATATACATAGTATCCCCTTCATGCCACCTATATTTATATACAATTTAAGAAGTGCATGGTAGAGATTAAAAAGAATGCCCAAAAAATCTGACAAATAAAGCATTAAAATTCACATGTTGACAGCAGCAATTTAGATTTATTATACACACACACACACACAGTTTAGTTGTAATCGGTATCTGGGGTGCTCAATTATACTGCCTAAACTTGGATGGAAGGTCAACTGAGAATTCTATTTCAAATCAATAGTTAATTAATTGACTTAGTCAATACAATAAGTTGCAAGAAATGCCAATCCAATACAAACAATAAGCAATAAGCACTCCATGCACTCATGCGTAACTTTCTCTATTATAGCAATAGTGAATTTTAAAAATTATACTCTTTTGCATATTAGTTTAACTTGTTTTGCATCTTCGCATCCTTCTAAACTAATAACTTCCTCAAGAGAGCTAGGCGAAATTAAATTGAAGAAAAGATAATCAT